>JACSYO010002095.1:42500-170000 GCA_016806645.1 Ophiodon elongatus
AGTTAAGTTAATATTAAGTGATATTTAAAGTACCATTGATACGATGACCTGAAAGTTTGTGCATCTTCTCAGTTTCTGTCAAGCTTTATGATATTGCACTGATTCACCTACCTTGAACTCAAAGATTAAATTCCCTATACAATAGCCAATATTTTGGTATAATTAGAAAAAAAACATTAGGGTGGTGGAGCAGCAGTAAAATAAAAAGAAAAGAAAAATAGTGCAACTAGTGGCAAATATGTAATAAGCTAAATTTCCTTACTGGAAAAAATCTAGTGAAAAATGTCCTAGTTTAATCTCCATCTCCTTTTAAGACATTAAAAAAATGAAAGTCGATAATAAAAAGCACTTTACAACAAGTATTGTATTTTTCATTGCATGAAGTAAAAGGGATGATGAGACATCACGACGATCCTTATTAACTCTAATGTTGTCATAAAGATAGATGGTATGAAGGGCCGTTAAAGCCTTCTGCAATGGGCTGAACATTCGCCTCAGTAGTGAGTGAGTCAGTGCCCATTAACGATGCCGTTCCCTTTTCCCTTTTCCCTTGTACAAATACAATATTGTCACATTATAACATCAGGAATAAGCACATCACTATTTATTAGAATCATTAAGTGGCCTATTGTGCAACCACAGGATTTATATGCCTTTTTTGGTATGGCACACTTAGAATTAGTACTCCTATACTTCAGAGGAATAGAGCTCATACATACAGGTGCCATATAAAAAGACACGTCCAGACTGTCCCTTATAGATCTATCAATCAGATTGTCTCTGCAGCTGCCAGCCAGTGAATAACAGACAAGTGAGTCACCTGTAACTACTGAATGTCTATCTAGCGAGAACAACAAGTAAAACCAATGACGTTCATAATACAACTGCAGTGTATTTGATCACCGTCAGAAGAAAAAACCCTTTCAAAACTCACAATGCATTGAGCTGTTATTTTACAGCTCAAACAGGCACTTCTGAAAGATCTGCTGCCTGCATTCGATTGGTTGAAGCACATATCTGTTATCATGACAACCATGTTGTAGAAAATTCTATCATGATCTGAGAAGTAAATGTGAGAGCACAATCTTATTCGCATGTCACAGATAAACCGCTTGTCGTGCTACCTCGTGCAAGTGCACAGAGTTTGTTCAACGTGGGAAACCTAAATTTGTTACAGTGCATCACTATAGCTTATATTCAAGCACTCACTGTGCCATTCAGTTGACATATGCTACGATGCTGTTGCCACCTGGTGGTATTATTACTCAGTGCTCAGAGGTCGCTTTGAGTGTGTAACTGCCCTTTTTGCTAAATGTTGAAGAAAATCAGAGCAGTTTTAAAAATCTGTCTGATAAACACATTGCATAGCTGCAATCAGAGAGGAGTGAGGGTGCAAACACCTCTGACATAAGCCCCCAGCACAGTTATTCTATTTGTTTGACTGCATTTGTGCAGATCTGTGAAGGCCCAGACTTTTAAGTTAACAAATGAGGATGGATGGATGGACGTAAACAAGGTGCTGGGATGACACAGACTAGAGTCTTACTTTCTGTGCATTGTCTTTTGAAAAGGGCTTTTCTTTTTTAAAGATAATACTCTGTTGTACTGCTTCAGCCGTTCACTGGCCTTTATTCCTCACATGAGCCACAATGTGATATATATGTCAGACCTCTGTTTCGCAGGTGAGGATGATGGAGCTTCAAGCGGAGAAGAGGTTCCACAACCTGACCCTCGAGCAAATCCAAGCTCTGGACAAGGTCTTGACTGAGGTAATCCCCATCCACGGACGAGGGAATTTCCCCACACTGCAGGTGAGAGCGAAAGACATCATTCGTGTGGTGAAGGATCGGCTGATCGAAAGAGACATCCAGGTGAAAGATATACGGCTGAATGGCGCGACTGCCAGCCATGTACTGGTGAGAGACAACTGCATGGGCTATCGAGACTTGGACATCATTTTTGGAGTGGAGCTGCCCAGGCAGGAGGACCTGCAGGTGATAAAGGAGGTGGTGCTGGGCAGCCTGCGAGACCTCCTACCTTGTGGCGTTAACAGACGGAAGATCACCTGCCTGACAATGAAGGAGGCCTACGTGCAAAAGATGGTGAAAGTCTTCAATGAGCACGACAGATGGAGCCTTATCTCGCTTTCTAACAACAGAGCTAAAACCGTGGGGCTCCGATTCATCAGTTCCCTTCGAAGACAGTTTGAGTTCAGCGTGGACTCCTTCCAGATAATATTAGACCGCATGCTGGAGTCTTACTGGGAGACTGAACGGAAACAGGGAGGGAAGGTGGCATTGAATGCTGGGAATTTGTCTAAAAGAGATAGTGAGGAAGAAAAAAGAGGGCAAGAGAAACCGAGCATCCCTCGGGTTGTTGAAGCAGATGTTGAAAAAGACTCTGGCGGCCAAATTCCATGTCCGAACGAAGCAGCTTCTGTGCCTGAGAAAGATCTTCCACACGCAAAGATTGAGCACGTGGATGGAGAGCACGAGGTACAGGAGGTGTTGGAACACAAGACCATCATCCTGCAGCAGGAGGAAGTGGATGGCATAGAGGATGTTCATTCAGAGGAGGACCTTGTGTTTGAGCTGTGTGATGGCAACGGAGAAGAGAAAGGACAGTTTCCCAGTGATTATCCTTTAGTCCCATCTCCTACAACTTTACTAACAGATGTCAGGGATCCGCTGATGACACATACATGTTTACAGCCGCAGAGCGGTGAAGAGCCGACTGCGTCACAAGCTACCCAGCCACCAGAAAAGGCAGCTCCACAGGAAAACGTCCATTGTGCGGAGATGATTCAGTTCAAAGTCGACTCTGTGATCGGCAGCACTGAAAGTACGTCAAGCCCACAAGATTCACATCATGAATATTCCTTTCCTCCTCCAGCTAAGAAAACTTGCAGCACATCACAGGGCGTTGTACCGGACTATTGCCCTTCACCAAAATTACAAAGGAAAATGTCAAAGAAGTTGATCAGTAAGCCTGAGAAATGGTCTTTGCTGACTGATCTATCAGATCTTACAACGCAGCTGTTTCCCCCCATAGACATACCCAAAGCTCTTCAGCCTCCTTCAGTGGACAGCGCTCAAGTTCATGGCTCAAATGTTCCAGCCTCCAAGCCAGAGACCTCAGACGCCCTCACAGCTCTCGCATGCCGTCCAGCCAGCACACTCCAGGATGGGACCGGCTCCAACCAAACGGTGGAACAAACCGTGAAGCCAAAACACTCGAAGAAGCCTCCGGATTCACAAACGCAAAGCCTCGCGCGCCCTGCCCGTGCTCAGCCTCAGATCAACGAGCGACCACCGGAGCAGGCGGACACCGTCCCGAGCAGGTGCGGGGCGAGCTCATGGGCCGGGGCAGCGGGGGAGCCCACCATCACCGTCGAAGCCGAGTGCATGTACGGAGACTTCGAACAGGCGATGGACCACCTCCGCCACCGCCTCATCGCCACACACAACCCGGAGGAGATCCGAGGAGGGGGCCTGCTGAAATACAGCGACCTGCTGGTGAGGAACTTCCGGCCGGCCAGCGAGACAGAGATCAAGTCCTTGGAGCGATACATGTGCTCCCGCTTCTTCATCGACTTCCCCGATGTGAGCGAGCAGCAGCGTAAGATCGAGGCCTACCTGCAGTGCCATTTCATCGGCAACGAGGAGACGAGCAAGTACGACTACCTGATGACCCTGCGGCGCGTGATAGACGAGAGCACGGTGTGTCTGATGGGCCACGAGAGGAGGCAGACGCTCAACATGATCACGGTGCTGGCTCTGAGGGTGCTGGGCGAGCAGAACGCCATCCCCAACACGGCCAACGTCACCTGTTTCTACCAGCCGGCGCCGTACGTGACGGAGCCCATTTACAGCAGCTACTTCATCACCCAGGCCCAGCCGCCACTCGTGTACCACCCCTACCCGCTCCACGTCCACGTGCAGACGGGCCCGGTGTAGCTCCAGCGACGTGCCCGCGGGGAGGCATGTAGGCCGCTTTCAGCATGGTGCTCTGCGAGCAGAGGCACAAATGGAAGTTTTAAACACAACAGGCAACCCACGGGGGCGCAGTGTTGTTTGATGCTTCGAAACCCCCCTCCTGCTTTATGACATGAAAGATCATACAAAAAAAAAAGGCGAGAACTGAAAAGGGGTCTGGAGGCAAAGCATGTCACCCTTTTCAAGACGCACACTTTTGGAAAGGAAAGAAATGGCGGGATAGGGCTCTGCGCTGGTCATCATCCCGCGTTGAGGAGGATGTTGAAATGTGACAATTCTCGAAGGCCTGAAGATACACGTCTCCAATATAATAACACACAATCTATGGAACACCTGTTGGCAGCAAAAGTGATTTGGGTTCAAGTCTGATTAATGATAAAGCGTCAATGTTTCCGAGGGTTAAAAACCTCATATAGCTGTTTTGTGAATCATCTCTGTGGAGTAAATTTCAGCACGTGAGTATACCTGTGTATTCACTGTATAGGAATAGGGCACCTCTGAGGGCAGACATTAGACAAAGTTTCCTGTGGTGTGTCCATGTTATCGTAGGTTTTATATTTGTGAACGTAAACAAGTTATTTCAAAGGTAGAAACAAGAGATCCAAGTAGGTTCCATTAGGGACTGTATGAAAATTATTTGGGTGGAGAGTTGGGGGGCTGAACCTCAGGAAAACCTCTTTAGTTATTGTCTATTAAGAGTTTGATCTTCATCGGGACTGTGGGTGTGGTTTAATCTGATTTGATTGACAGTGGCCTGGCATCATGTTGCAAACAACACAGCAACTCTCAACAGAGTTTAATCTAAATGTTGCTAAATTCGTGACATGACACATGAATGACAAAAAATGGAAATATAGAAATCTCTGAAAAAAATTCAAAATTGGGCGGGAAGAACCCTCTCATAGTGGAAGGCAAATGTTTTCCAGGCCTTTAATATTTTTTTCTTTGAACATTAAAAGCTTATTCATGCAGCTATTAACTACACTGCAAAGAAAAGCTGAAAAATATAAATATATATATCGGACTCCCCTGATAATGTTCCTCCAGCCCCGTAGATCAGTGGCAGATGTTACGCTGAGTGTTTAGTCGTGCTTTTGTATTGTAACATTTTGGCATAGTGCGAGAGGTTATAAACCAGCAGCTGTGGTCATATCGCTTAATTCACTTTTCATTTCATCACATGGATTCTGCTATTCCACGTCCGAGACGCATCTCAAGGATTCACCTCCTGGTGGTGTTATGAAGAAAGCCTCGGCTGTCTTGTTTTTTGTTTTTTTTCCTGCTGAAAACTACAGAGAGCATGTTGAAATCTGTTTTTCCCTCAACTCCAACCGGCTGAATCGTCTTCCTGTGTGTACTACATGGTGACAGTTGTTTGTTGTAGTGGACCTCGCACATGTCATTAATTCACTGCATCCAGCAGGTATTGCACTCCGTCCCTGTGTGTTCACTGTGTATGCATAGCTACGGTACATGTAATACGTATAAATATTTATAAAAACAGACAATTTAAGCACAGGTTAGGATATGTGGGCTGTTCACAAATGCACACGTTGTTGAGTGATGATGGTGTTTCATGCTTGTGAATCTCCGACTAAATATTGAAGACGTTGAAACTGTGTGCAGTAAGTAGTGCCCCGTGTAGCTTTGAAGTGATGTATCTATCTCGAGACTTTGGGTATGTTGTGTATCGTTATGGAACTGTTTCACCAGTAGAGAAATTAAAATATTCCTGTTATGATATCTAGTTGCTCAGATTGTTGCTTTCCTGTGGTAATAAATATAACACAACCGCTCTTTGTCTGGAGTCTTCCATTAAGCTGTGGTTTCTTGGTGTCATGGCGACATTACCCAAACCTTTTTACAGGCACCACATGTATGTGGTTTACGCACATGCATGACCTAAGATGATAGAGAAAGTACGGTTTAGATCATTTATTTGAGTGATTGCATTTTAAGTCACTTTAAAAACAAAAAGTTCTCACCACAGTACGATACATCCTGAGCCTGAGCTTTGTTTGGGACATTTGCAAAACTACTAGGGAGCTGCCTATCTGAAGGTTGATGGGTATAATTTATTTTAGTTCCTGAATGCGTTACATAGGAGACTATACATGCTATTTGGGTATTCCACTGCTGATACCTAATTATCTGATAAAACACCAGCATCACTTACCGGTTGCTTAATTTATGCACACATACGGACCATGTAATCCTAATCTACATCCTAATAATGTAATTATTGGAACTAATCCCAATGAAATAGAGAACACAAACTTCACCTGACCTCATTTAAACACCATGGTCATCTTCTTTTTTTTACAACATTTGTCCTCCATACCAGTATATACACACACGACACAATGCTTTTTGCCCCCTTAGCACCCTTTAAAGTGACCTTGACCTCTTCATGCATTGATCCATTTTAATTCCCATGATGCTCCAGCACCTCTGCAGTTTCTAGGTCTGTCAGAGGAAGGTGCGTCACAGCTCAACCTCGTTTGTTCCTCGTCTGACTCACCACGGCTCTCAGTGCATTAATGCAGTTTCAAACGGTACAGAGAGGTTTACGACGGTCTATCACCGTATTCTGTGCCTCTTGATTCTTCGTTTATTGTTTATGACCATACGGTCGTAAAGAGACTACGGGTGACTCAGTTTAAGTGCTGGTGAACAGCTCTTGAAGCTTCAGGAAATCAGTGAATCGTTTAAGAACGAGACAGAAGACCAAAACCAACAAATTCATTTTAAGATCATTTTTTTTTTTTTTTTTTATTAAAAAAAGAAAAAACACATACAATCAAATTATTGCGTATAAAAGACAGTCACGTAATCTTAATCCACCTACAGTAGAATGTTACTGTTGTATCCGTCATCAACTAATATGACGCAATCGAGGCAAGACTAAAAGCCATCTACTTTATGAAAATAAGATTCCAAAATATGAATCATAGTCTTCTCACACTCAACCAGAATCATTTCAAGACTTCAGTTAATGCTGTCGCTCGGAGCACCCGATGCCAATTTGTGTGTTTTTATATCTCAGAGCACCTGACGCTGACTGAACTCTTCAGCCCCCCCCCCCCCAAAAAAAGAAAAGAAAAAAAACAGAACAACCTCCTCGGCCTCTCTCTGGTGTCAGCGACCTTCCAGAGGCAGAGTGATGAGGAGGTGTGTTCGGATTAGAGCACCCAGTGTTGACTATTTGTGAGTCAGCTTTCCTGGTTTCTCCTGACTGGACGCCGTCTCAAATGATTTGCCAGCCAACGACCACACGAGCTTCAAAGTAAACATCATTGGTGCGACAACAAGGATCCAATTTTATGCAATTCTACAAGAAACACAACCCAAATCGACAATGAGTAATCCCTCATTATAAAACTAGGCAGAAAAACTACACACAGTGATTTTGATTGTAGCATGAAAGAAAGAAAAAAAACAGCCATCCGTCCATAGATGGTGAGAAAGGCCAAAAGAAACCACGCACAAGATCAGATGAGTCCTTCAGCAGCATCACACACAAGTGGAAATAGATTTAGTTATATCCTGTTTTACTTGTTCAATCTAAAATAAAAAAAGACTGAATGTGTGCTGGCACAGTTTAAACATTCTTACACACAAAAAAAAAAAAAAAAAAAGAGAAAAAAATCACTTCTCTTTCGCTTCTATCTTTATTACTCAGCTGCCACGTGGAGAAGATAAATGTGCAAATATTTCCTCTCCCTCATCACTATGAACATAAAAAACAGCTAAAGTAACCTTAGTATAATACAATGGAAAAATAAATATTTCTGTGGAAGAGAGTACACCAGGGACACCTTGCGTTTGCACATGCTGGGTGGAGAAAGTGTGATGGAAGCAACCATGAATGGGTGCAGGTCGGATCCACCAGGGACTTACAACAGTAGAAATACAAACAGGATGCAGTGGCTTTTTTACCCCAGAAAATCACTTTTACCCTTTAAAAAAAAAAAAAAGAAAAAGAAATTCTGACTAAATAACTGAATGGAAGAACCTAAAAACAGTCAACATCACAGAGAGGGAAGCAGGGGAGAAACATCCAACATTCACAGGCCAAGGACGTCAAGTTGTGCGACAAGGGCTGTGGGATCTGGGGTATTACTATGGTACTGTATTCTACTGACTACAGTCACTCCGATTCCTAGTATTGCAAGTATTGCTCGTGCCCAAACTACACTTTTCTTGACTGGAGCCACAGATATAATCTGAATATCTGAATGATATCAGCTCTGAAAACTAAGGCTTGTGGTTGTGAGGAAAGTACCAAAGAAGTTGACATCAGTGACCTTCGAGTGACACTGCACATGTCGCGTGGTGGTCGTGACTGAAGGAGTGACCGCTAGAGCGTGGAGAGTTTTGTTAAATGACTCCACACGAAAAAATAAAACATGAGCACCGTTTTTTGGCATCTCCGTATCTTTCTTTGGTGACCAGGAGTAAGAAAAGTCGCGGGAGGGACGAGAGGAGGAGACAGAGGGGTATAGTGTTTAGTACTAGACTTGAAACTCACAGGAGGAGGAAGAGGAAGAGGAGCAGTGCCGCTTCTTAAAAGCTCCTCCAGCGAGCAGTAAGGCCGAGGTGAGTTAGTCCAGTTGGAGATCATCCGTGTTGAGCAGTGGCTCTGTCGACCAGGGAAGCAAATTCCTTGGCAACACATCATGAGCACCATCAGTTTGAGAGTCGTAAGCAGTGTCGGATAAAAACAAGAAACTAATATATATATTTTATATACACCTGTACAAAAAGAAAGAAAGAAAATCCCTGAAGTGTTACGCATGTTAAACAGTTTGTTTTTAATTGAGGTTTGAAAAGGGGCGTCGTGTCAGTGACCCCAGCCCATGAGGTGGCTGACACGGGCTTTCTCAGTCATGCGGCGTACCCGTCCTGAGCGGGACATGCCCAGGTTGAGGGGGTCCTCCTTCGACCCATGGCCATCGTCCTCCGACTCGTCCCTGTACAGAACTGTCCTGCGGCCCTGGTTGCGCGTGTTGACCCGTCGAGACTTGCACTGGCTGCCTCTCAGACGGCCAGCTGCTGCTGCCGCCGCTGCAGCTCCTGTCTGCACCCCATCAGTGTTGTCCTCTTCCTCGGGTTCCTCCTCCTCCTCGGGCTCCTCCTCCTCCTCCTCCTCCTCTTCTTCCCCTTCCTCCCCCTCCTCCCCCGCCTCCCCTTCCTCCTCCTCCTCCTCCTCCTCCTCCCCTTCCTCCTCCTCTGCCTCCCCCTCCCCCTCCGCCACCTCCTCCTCTTCCTCATCCTCCTCCTCCTCCTCTTCTTCTTCCAGCTCTCCCTCATCATGTCTTACATTTACTGGTTGCTGCTGCTGCTGCTGCTGCTGCTGCTCCTCCTCCTCCTCTTCTTCTTCATCCTCATCCTCATCCTCCTCCTCGACCTCTTCCTCCTCCTCCTCTTCCTCCTCTTCCTCCTTCTCTACCGGAGACTGCACTCGTGCTCTTTTAGGTCTCTGTGCCGCGTCCTCTCCTCCTTTGTGTCTCCTTTTCCCTGAGGCCGCCGCCTTACCCGTAGCCGAGTGGCGTACCGACAGGCAGGGCGCTTTGCTGTAGTCGTGATCTCCCCCTTCCACGTACTTCTCCATCTCAGAGTCAGAGCTGTTCTCGCTGTCCGACGATGACGATGAAGAGGAGGATGACGAGGTGGAGGATGAGTCCGACGAGGAGCTGTTGGATCCGGACACCGCCTCCTTCTCATCCTCCTCCTTGTCAGACTGCGGCGCCTCTCGCCCGCGGCGCTGTCTGGAGCCGTTACTGAGATGCAGGTTCCGCTGGCGCCCTGACGCAACACAAGAGGACGATGGTTCATTTCGGCACGTCAACTTTAAACTCCCGTTAAAATGAAAGACGTCGATACAGAAAGTATTGCATGTCATACTTGACTTCTTCACTGGAGTTGCTTGGCTGCGGGTCACCCGGTGCGGCCCCTGCTTTCTGCTCTCGCTGCTCATCCCTGAACTTGGGGAAGAAGGCTGGACGTCTTCCTCCTCTGCTACACTGCTGCTTCGCTGAGCTGCAGCGACAACGGACAGTTAATTAGTCAGAATGTGTGAACACAACAGTAAATAATACCCTATATAAATATTTACCAACAGTAATTAACAGCAAGATCCTGCAGAACACTGGCAGCTAAAAAAACAAAACATTAAGCCACAGTAGTGCAGTTTTACCCTTATGTGATCTCTGAGAACGATTCCTTGTTGAGGTCTGGGATTTTTTTGGCTTCGACACCTTCCCTGACTTGTGCTTCCCTTTAGGGCTGGACATATGGAAACAGGGAGAAAAAGCAACATTTCAAAATAATTAACTTAATTATATAAAAGCAGGGTGCCTGCAACTTTCACCAGAATATATTTAAGGCTTTGAAACAGCTTTTTAGATCCAGACTAGGACTTTCTAAATCTGAATGGTAAGCGTAAAACAGGCCTCGAGTTTAAAGCAGCACATTTGAGATATTTTCAGCGGACACACTGTGTACACCGGAATGAAAAAGACAATTTGATAATAAGGAGTTTCGAGTGACAGGTTGGTCAATGAGGCTCAGCACCTGGGGGATGGACTATTAGGCGGGGAGTTGCCACCGTTGTGCATTCTGTTTCTGTAGCTGAGTCTCTGAAGAGCCCGCCGTTCATTCTGAATGGCCGACTTGTGGTCGGAGATGATGGAGATGATGTTTTTTTCAAAGAAGGCCGACAAGCTGAGGGTCATAGTGTAGATCTGGACATAAAAAAAAGAAAGAAGGTCAGAGTGAATCTACCAGACTTTACGCAGATATAGTTGTAGCGCTTTGTCCAGTCCCAGTGATACTACTTCACCTGTGATTTCTTGTTCGGCGTGTATGCTTTGGAGTTGCTGAAAATGAGGCGCACGTCTTTGGCAAACTCCATCGGGCTTTCATAATTCTCTGCTACCAGCGTCTCTGAAACTGTAGACAGATCCATGGGAGTGTCTATGATGTTTCTATAGTCCTGCACAAAACAAGGTGGAGTAGAAACGTTAATGAGGTTAATTGTAATTTGACTTGGCATGCATTGCTCATGTTATTTAAAAGTTGTTTTACCGGATACTCAAAGAGGTCCACTGCCTGCCTGAACGGCTCGGAATCTGGCGAGACGATCATTCGACGCACCAGCTCTTTGCATTGCCCTAGCCAGAATTTCACATCCAAAAGCAGACCGCGCTTCTTGGAATTCGGGTCGGCTCCCTGGCAGAGAGAAGAGGAAATGAACTAAGACTGGAGCTACTGCAGATGATTTAAGTCTGTGGTGTTCTCAGATGGATTGTTGCGGGACACTGAACTCTGATCCCTCTTACCCATTGTCCTGTAGATGTACCCGGGGTGTCAGAGTCCACATCCAACTCAACCTGCAGAGGAACACATACAAAATGAAACAACCATTTACAGCAAAAACAGTAATCTAATGAAAAAAAAAAAAAAAAAACTGTTGCCATAATGTAAAAAAAACAACAACACACAACCCAATTCTCACCTCAGCTTCTCCTCCACTGCTGACCTCAGACTTCAGTGTGTGATACAGATCCAAGATGTCTGTGCAGCTCTGGTCGCTGAAGGAGACAGAGGGCTAAGGCGTCAGACACACGTGTAGGAGCATTTATTATTGTTACCCCAGAGCCATTGAGGTGGCTATTACATGAACGGCACGTCTTACCCGATGTAGTGCAGGAGAACATCCGTCACCACCTTTGCCGTTGCTACAATGGGGCTCTGGGGTTCGTTGAAAGTGCGAGCGTTGTGCTCGATGTAGCGCACCTCCCACATTAATGCAGAGATCCGCCTGCAGCAGAGGAGAATATCCGCACTTCAAGCTCAAATGTCAACACACTGGCGTCCGGACTTTGAATTTACGGTGAAGATAGAATGTGTGCGTTTATGTGCGCGGCCTCACCTGTAGAAGCGGTTCTCCAGTCGTTTGCGGACGGTGCTGAGGTCAGTGAGATAAGAGACCGCCGTGCAGTACAGAGGGTAGTCCCGCAGATTCACTGGTGACGCGAATGCCTTTGCTACATCTGTGGACAAACGGGAGTGAGATTAAAAAAAAAAATGGCCGACGCGTACGAGATCAGACTTTTCCCGCAAAAAAAAAACAAACAAACAGCCGTCGACCCCTTGGTGGCCTACCCAGTGTAAGAAGCTGATCGATGCCATCGATGACTCTCTCGCAGTCTTCATCGCGCGTGTGAGCGCCCCATTCTCCCTCCTGAGGCATGTAGAGCAGAGCCATTAGCTCCTCCTCGGCCACCTCCACGCCATCCCCTACCTGTTCAGGCAACGCAGCTGATGGAGCCGCAAAACGTGTCAGAAAATGAAAAGGTATTTAGTTAATTGCTCAAAACTAGAATTACAGTGTTACAATGGTGTATCATACAGTATGTATATTCATTTGCAGTTTTTATAGTGTACAATTGTGTTTAAAACTTTTTGAAATTGTGTCTGTAATCTAACAAACCATCACATAACAAAATTGCATCGCTTAATAACTTGATGGCATTGTCACATTAATAATACCACTGACCTTCCTCAGGAATAGGCTCCATGTCCCAGGGACTCATTTTCTCCCGCTCTCCATTATCCCACCTGATGAAACAAGAAAAAGAAAAAAACATTAGTTAATAATGAAATCACACTGTATGCAAGATTACAGTAGCTTATTTGATTTAACCGTATTGAAACGGGACATCGGGTCAGCAAAGAAGAACATTAACTGGGAGCACTGTCGAAACACCAGCACAAACACTGCAGAAATACACACGCACTTTACTGCATAGCACTGAAACAGGCTGTCTGGATACTCTGGCTGCAGAGGCTCCTGGTCCTCCACGGAGCCGAACCACCAGGCGTCATCAATGATGCTGCGGAACCTCATACCTGAAGAGAGCAAAGCGAAGACGGGATCAAACAAAAGAGAAGGACGGTACACGAACTACAACACTGAACATGTTCTTGATCTGTTTTTTTTTTTTAACTGTGTGAACTAAAAGAGTGTTGTCTCTGGCTGGTATTGATACATCAGACCCATCTCACAAACATTTTATTTAAAAGAATCAGCTTTTGCCATCATACAGAAGCTTTAGAGCCCCACAGGCTAGATTGATCATGTTAAATAACTGCTTTGTTCCTCAGGCTATCAAACTAATAAATCAGAGTTCGGGTTCTAAGTAGGCCTCAGTGTACCTGAGTCGAACACAACAGGGAGAGATTTAATTGATGGCACTTCATCCGCTTTTCGTGACGTCTAATGTGTTAAATGTTTGCAGTATGGTTTTGTTGTTTGGTTAAATGTTGTGTCTTGCATTTACATCGGAAAATATCCTGATAAAAAGTAAGTAATAAGTCAAATCAAAACTCATGAGTGGTAAACGCATCGCTTCAAAACACTCACCTGGCTGCCAGTTGTGCTCTTTAGCCTCGTTGTATAACTGCTGCAGTACCAGAAAATCTATGACATCAGGCATGTCATGGTACCTTTAGAGTGTGGGAATGAAAAATGAAATGAAATGCACATGCTTCAACAATTATTGTCTTGTACTGTTCATACTGCATGTGAACACTTACTTTAATGAGAAAGACTCGTTGGTCATCTTCCCTGAGACTGGGTCCAAGAAAGCTAGTTTTAGGCAACAGAGGGTGGGCGGTCCCACTTCATATTTAATTCCAACCACCTTCACGGATTCCTGGTCCTGATGGGGGCAAAAGAAAATATACAAACGATGAGACGATAACGAATGGGACTGTTGAATATCATGCCATGTTAGCCATGTTAGCCATGTTAGCAGCTCTGTGAGGCTGTGTTTAGGCACAGCGTTGCTTTGAGCTGAACGCTAACATGCTAACAATGACAACGCTATCATGCTGATGTTTAGCAGGTAAACATGTTTACATTGTACACCACCTTAGTTTAGCTAATTAGCAATAACCACAGCAGGCTGATGGAAATGTCATTAGTTTTAAAATAATATACTGGACATACTGAAACTACGGATGGTGGCTCTAGATGAAAAGTCAGAGGATCACCAAAGTTATTGCAATTCTCTCCGAGGGATACATGAATGTCTGTACCAAATTTCATGGCAATCAGTTGCTGAAACATTTTACTTGAAGCCCCCTGCTAACCTCATGGTAACACGAGAGGAGAAGTCAGGGGATCATCAATCGTCATTATGATTCATACTCTGGGCGCCATGGATACCTTAATCTCACGGTAATCCATCCAAAAGTTGTAGTTGAGTTATTTTAGTCAGGACCAAAGTGGTGGACCGACTGATCAATAGAGCTGTCGCTAGCATGGGTAAAAACAACTGATGCTCAGAGGCACTGCCCAATTTATTTGACATACTGCCATATTGTGACATGAATTGTTGGAATATGTTGTGTAAAGAAAAGAGAAAAAAAAGAATGCTGTGTAGAAATATGTACTAGTCTTTACCAATACAGAGGTGAACTATGCGGTTCAGATTTTAACAGTAGTGGAAGTACAACAGAGGATTGTGGAGGAAAGAATTTCCGCTCTGACAATTTTTGTCCCGGGTCACCTGCACTGGAAAGTGGGCCTGACCATAAGATTACCACTTTCAGAAAATTGCCTGCAGTTAACAAACTTTTCTTAACAGCATGTCTAATTGAGCATGTAAGGGCCTCTACGCAGCGCTGCCTATTAAATAAAACTGAGCCTCACCCTGAGGTCGAGTCTGTTCCACGGCTGTTTCTGAGGGTTGATGCTGTAGGCCTTGGCCCTGCGCACGGCTCGGACGTAGGCCTGATGGCCCTGTTTGAAGTAGATGAGCTGGAGGACAGGACAATCGTGATCAAAATGCAAGTAAAAAAAAATATATTTTTTTCGGTTTTATCTGAGAGTGACACTCCTTACCTCATCTCCCATCTGAGGAACAAAAGGAGAGCGGTGTGGGACGGTCTCCATTATCCATGACGGTGGAAGCCACTCCTCCGCATCGAGTCCGGCCAGAGAGGATGTGGGTTTCTAGGTAGGAGCAATTAGAATGAAATGTTCAGGTCGAGAGTTTGTCCTGTACTGTGTGATGGAGACATTCACTGTGAGTAAAGGAGCTGCTAGCGTACCTGTTTGGTCTCCTTCGGCTTCTTCCTCTTCTCATTGTCCTTCCTCTTGGCCTCCTTTGCATTGCCATCGCCTTCTTCCTCCTCAGAGCTGCTGTAACCTCTGGGCTGTGCAGGCCTCCTGGTTGGTCTCTTCGGTGGCTGGAGGTTGATCCCAGCGTCGGCTGTCCAATCAGAATATTCACTGGAGGAATCACTGAGAACGAAAGCGGGGGGATGTTAGTCGGGTCATTGTAACTACGTATATCTTGAAAACACTGCTCAGCTAAAGAGATTTACCTGGAGCTGCTCTCGCTCTGCCACTGAGTTTCACCATCAGAGGAGGCTGCACTTTGCTCCGCCTGCGCTGCTGCCTGTCGACAAAAAGACAGAAAGCACCGTCACTATTATGAATGGTAGTTAACAGACACCGCTCCACAATGTCATGTCCCGTTGAGAACATGTAGAGCAGAAAGGCAGAACGTACATTTCCATCACTGTCAGACTCTAACTGGCTGTCAGAGTTACGGCGGTTGCTGGAAGTTCGACTCCTGGTCCCAGCGCGGCGGACTTGAGCTGAGCGGGTCTGATAGGCGTGGCGCTGCTGCTTCTTCTTGGTCGGCCGCAGGGAGCGCAGCCGCGAAGTCAGCAGGTCGCTCTACAAAGTGTGGAAGGAGGTTGGAAAATAAGTAGAGCAGGAATATATATATATATATATATATATATATATATATATATTTTTTTTTTTTTTTTCTTTTTACTTGTGGAAACACCTGTGAAGTGAAGCGTAGCATACCTTGGGTGTGCAGGCTACGGGTTTCTTCTTCCTCTCGGCATTGTATAGAGAACATTCCATGTCGCCTTTGGCTCGTCTGCACTGCTCCACAACTCTGACAAAAGATAATAATAACTTCCATCGTGAAATGAACACAAAAAAAACCCCCACATTTAAAAAAAATATGAATTTGTTTAAAAATCTATTCGACTCTCTGCAATGTCCTTACTTCTACTACTCTCTGCCTCACCTGGATATGCCATGTGGCACTTCATTGACCATCACCCTGTGGCTCCAGGCCAGCAGGTCCCTCTCGGTGGCCACTTGACTACGCAGGGCATTGTGCTGCATCTGCCACACCGCGCCCAAATGCCCACTTCTGTGTGTTTCTTCAGCCGGAGAGGAGGCCTCCATCTCTGCTTCATCACCCGCTAAAAAATAAGAAGAGATTTGTTTATTATGACAATACCTTACTTGGCGAATATGCCATTTTGGCAATAGAAGTTAACACTTAAAAATGTGGTATCCACACAATGCTCTTTTAAAAAGACATAACTTTAGGTCACACTGAGCACTCACGACAAACCAAGAACTTATCATAAAACCTAAAATCACTGTAAACAACTTTACTTTGCACAATGTAAAGTTAAACACACCCTCTGCGTCGGGAGCCGGCTCCTCTGGGCTCTGACGCTCGTCCTGCTCATTCTGCAACTGTCTGATGAGGTCGTCCAACAGGCTCTCTCTGTTTTCTGCCGTTTGCTGGCCGAGTACCTGCTCAACCAACTCTCCATCACCTAAGCAGCAAAAAGGCAGATCTTGGGTCAAACTCAGCTATACTTACAATACATACTATACAATTATTATACGAGCATTCTGAGTGGTATGAGTAATGAATGAGCAGGTTTTACTGTTTGCCATGTATCCTAGCTGGGGTACTAGCTGATCCTCCTTGCAGTTCTCTCTTCCTGGCACCAGGCGCTGGTAGTGGGGAGGATGAGGATTTCCATCAACATCCACCAGGAAGGGTGGAGGCATGAGGTGTGGGGCTTGCTGCGTCTGTTCGTCCAGCACATAGTTATTAGAGTCACGAATGAGAGGCCGGTAGTCCGTGTGGAAGAACATCTGGTCAGGAATCTGGAGGGAATAAAGAGGACGTTAGTTTGGATAATGAGGGAAAAAAACTCTGGCTTGCTCCTTCCTCTGCAAGGCAGACCAGGCCGCAGAGGAAGTTACAAGAGAGCTTCTGTATGGTTATTAGCAGTCGTGCCTACAATATTTCAGATCCTCGTTGACACTTGGCATCAATTCAGATTTTATGATTAAAGAGCAGTATGTGTAACCTCAAATCGACCATGACATCTAACTGATTTTTTTTAATGGTAAATATGTTTTAGCCGTTACGTGTCATTACCTTCTCGTATGGTCTGCTGCAGCCGAAGCCAAAGATGAGCAAATGGCCGTGAGAGTCAGTGCAGGAAAAATGCTGCCCATCAGCGGAGAACTTGCAGTCGAAAATAGCACCGTGGCCTTGCCCTTCAATCTGGAGGCAAAAATGTCAACATGAAGTCGATGATAGCGGAGAGAGAACACGACGGATGAGGGATCATTGCTGATAAATTACCATGTTGAAGAAGTTGCGGATCTTGGCTCCTTTGGTCAGGTCCCACATGTAAATGTTGCCATCATGGCCGGCAGATAGCATGATGCGGGAGTCAAATGGGTGAGCCTCCAGCACAAACACCTCGTCATCGTGACCCTTGAACAGAGAGAGCATCGCGCGGCCGGTTAGTCATAAAACAGCCGTTTTGTTCATTTTTACACAGCAGAAAAAAACAGCTTCAGCCACTCACAGATAAAACATGCAGCAGCTGTCCAGTGGTTGTGCTCCACACTTTGAGCAGGTAGTTAGACACGGCCGTGATGACGGTGCGGTCCGCACGGTCCCAGGCCACCATGGTCACCACCAGCTTGGTTTTATCATCCCCACTGACGACAGCAGTCCTGGAGGAAAACATCCCATCAGGCATGAAACACTAAGCGGTTCACGGAGACAGACGAGGCACAATCAATCTCTGTAATGTTGTTCACTCTCTTACCCAGGCAGCCTGGCAGCAATGTCCAAAGTGACGCTCTTCCACTCTTGTTGCTGGTAATGCCAGATCCTGGCTGTGCCGTCGCGACTGCCGCTCACAAACCTTAGGCTGGACACATATACACCGTCAGAGGCTCGAAAACCACACAGAAAAACAGTTTGAAGTCGATGATCTCAGCAAGCACACTCACCTGTCACTGGTATTGCTAAACTGGACGACTACAACTTTATCCTGAAACAGGAAGCGAAGACGTGTATTCAATTTACGGACAGATCTTGTGTCAATGAAGGTGAACAGAGTGGAAGAAGAATGAAGCAGCGACTGCGTTTTGTTTCTTACCGTGTGTGCATCCATCTCAGAGACCTTCACAGGAGTGTCAGCACCAAGGTAGTAGACCCTGATCAAATGATCGGTGCCACCGGTGGCCATGAACATACCCCCTATTAACAGTAAAGAAATAATTAAATGGATGTGACTGGAACATATTCAGTCTACAACAATATCCTTGTATAAATAAGCACTACTTATATGTTTGGATCTTAAAACAAACTATCAAAAAAAAATCATTTTGCCAACAGGGAATCATTGAACAAAAAAACAACAAAAAAAAGATTAAAATACACACTACTACAGGGAAACTTACCACTGCTAAAGGAGGAAGTGGAGACCTGTACTCCTGGACGTGACCGCTCAACAAACTTGACGGGTTGATCACTGAGAAAAGAATAAAAACACAACAGCTGTAATTATTTCCATCAAAACAGACAACTGCAATAGCTAGGAATGGTAGATCTACAAAAGAAAAAGCTTCAAATGATGCTTTAAAACACTTACTGGAATTTCATGCTGAGCGAGTGCCACTTCCAGAAACACACCATGCCGTCTGCACCGGTGGAGGCCAGGTACCGCGTCGTCCCTTTGACAGCAGGACAAAACTGAAAAAGGGACAGAAAGTTAGTGATGGTTAGTCAAAGGCGAGGAGTGAAAACATCATGGTTTAATCCCAGATTTGTTTGAGTTATTGCTTTATAATGCACCAGTCTCACCTGTATGGATGTGATGGAGGCCCCGTGGGCCTGCAGAACAGTGATGGGTGCACAGGTACGCAGGCACCACACCCTGATGGCTTTGTCGCAGCTTGCTGAGGCAATGAGGGTGTTCTCGTGGTTGACGGCCATGTCACAGATCTCCGCCGAGTGGCCGCGGAGTGTTGCCAGGAGACGGCCGTCATCTGTGGCCCAGATTTTCACCAGGCAGTCATCAGAACCCTAAAACCACATTGGACATTGGTAACAAATAAATAAGGCTGTTTCATTGGGAACTAGCTCCGACTGAAGAGCGTCCATCGTCACTCAAACGGTTTACGTGCAGGCCTATTGGGAGTTATGGTGAGCATCATCTTTTTAACCGAGTGAATAGTGAATCCAGTTTATATCTGACAAAACATACTATTCCAATGGTATTTATTTATTCTTTCCATGGGAGCTTGCTTCTCTAAATCTCCCAGGTGTGGCGGTCCTTATGAGGAAAACATCATCATAAATCCGGTTTACCTGCAATTCAGCTGAACCTGTGTTCATTTTGACAGAGTTATCAGATCCAATTTATAATGCTGCTGCGTTTTTAAACCCCAGCAAGTTCTGGTTTATCTGAGCCTGTTCTTAACCGCAGCTAATCCACTCCGGTGCATAAGGACACAGCAGCAGCCCCTAGGTGTCTTGCTTTAAATAGTAAATGGGTAAAAGACAAAAGAAAATATTTTGTGTTCTCAAACATCCTTTAGTTGGATAATCTTGTCACGTGTCTAGCTATGCACAAATCTGTTGAACCCCCTGAAATGCATTTCTAAAAATGTATTTGTCCCATGAATGCGTTTCCCGATGGATCTTCACTTATGATCTGGAATTTTCTACTTACGTACTTCAACCCTGCCAATAGTTTGCTAAAGAGTGACTCAGCAGATGGAAACACAACTAGTGAAAACCTACAAATAGAGCTTTGTTGCAATGCTCATCTGAAGCAGAAATCATCACTCACCGTAAATATCCTACGGCCGGTGCGATCAAAGGCTACACAGTAGACTGAAGAAAGGTGGCCAAGGATACGTTTGTGTATCTTCATATGTTGGTAGGAGGAAGACGGCAGGGCCTGGCTGAAACGAGCTGTGCCTGTGGCCTGGCGAGCACCCAAGATGGACACTAGATATGAAGACAGACAACAATGATTAGTGGAAGCAACAGACTGCTAAAGCAGATTTAACTTAATTGGTCTAGGGGCTTTGGGACCTCTTAATGGGTGGAAATATATAAAACAAAGTTTTACACACCAACACTGGGAGGATCTCCATTGATGACCGGAGGTTCTGGAGGACGTCCTCGGTGGAGTGCAGCAACAGCTGAGCCACTGCATACTTTGTGGCTACAACCTAAATTACACAGGTAATGAATTAAACAGCATATTGTGGAAAGTGAATGATCACTAATTTAGATACAGATCTATTATCAACAAAAACAACTTAAGGAACTGTGGTGGATGGAAGGGAAATGCTCACTTTTGGTATTACGAAGCAAGGACTGTCTTCCCAGCCCCAGAAGTGTTTGGACTCCAGGAACACTAGGTGGGATCTCCTTCTCTATAAGCGGGCCGATACGCTGACAAACACGGAGCAGATAGTCTGCAGGAATGTGCTGGTTCAAAATCACCTGCAGGAGTCACAGACTGCGATTAATAATCATAATAAAAACAAAAACAACAACAATAATACAAAGTAATACAACAATACATACAATATATAAGTAGCATTTATTAACGAACACTAAAATATTATCTGTGTTACATTTTCAAAAAATGCTACAACAAACAACTAAAAAGTTTAAAGACATTAAATTAACTCCAGCTTTGTTTAACAGCCAGTGCTGCTTTTTTTTTTTTTTTTTACAGACAGCAGCGCAATTACTCAAACTGACCAATTTGAAGATTTGTGACCATGACGTGTACAGATTGGGACATTTTAGACATCAGCAGACATCTACACCAAAATATCAGCAATAAGCTAATATTGTACAATATGTCGGCCCAATTCATCCGTTTAGCTCCATTTAAAAACTCACATTCATTTCCCTGAAAGAAAATTGTAATTGTGTCCATGACAGCTAAACATCATTTAACTGCAAAAATGTTTTCACATTCCACTAAGCCTCTGGTTGGTTAACATTTCTCTCTTGGTGTTAAAAACAAAATTATTCTTGTTGATATCCTTCTTAATTATTTCATAACTTATGAGATTGGAACACAACATCTTCAAGGACACAAATTAAACCAGGAAAGGACAGTGAAACACCGTTTAGACTTTCTGTAATTAAAGTTAATCATACTGTAAGCGGACATGTTTATATGCAAAACAAAACTCGATGACGCAATTCAAACAGCTGTGTACTAACACATCCACCTATGAACTTCCTCAAAAATGACCCAACTTATTGTATTCTCCTCCTGCTGGTGCGTGCTCATAATTGTCGCATGGGTTTGTAATGCAGCTGGTTGAAAAACATTGGAGGAGGGAGACGGGAAGAAGGAGGCGGTGCAGAGAAGCTCACAGCGAATCACAAGAGCCCCTTGCGAAGATTACAACTGTGATTTCATTGGCTGCGACGGATGACTGACAGCTCTCTGGATCCGGCTCAGCCAATCACTACATCCCCTCGTCTCTATTCCCCTCCCACTAGCCCACACAATACCAAAGCCTATATATAGTTATTTACCAACGGGCCTGTGCGAATATAAATGTTTAAATGTGTTAAAAATAAAAGTAAACACATCAACCACCGCGTCTCTTCTGGGCGGTTAATTTAATTAAAAATATTTACATTACAAGAGATAATTGTCGATTAACGAAAAGGTTGTGCGCTTCATTAGATTAAAAAGGTTAATTACGACATTCCCACTCACCCAGTCTTGGAAGTTCCGTTTGTACTTCTTCCCGTCCCAGCTCCATCGTTGAGGGACCAACTAAAGTTAAAAGACAAGCGGTTAGAGACGGAACAAAACCTGGCAGTACGTCCACGGCTCGACAACACGACAAAAAATTTTTTGTGAAAAGTTGCCCCCCCTAAAAAAGCGGACATATATGCAGCAGTACGGAAACCACCCATGTGAATAAACAGAGAAAGGTCCGGCTGAACCTACCTCATACTCCTCCAGCTCCTCCACCAGAACCTAACAACAGAAACACAGCTAGCGTTAGCGTTAGCGTTAGCAACGGCTACTTATTCAACAGCCATTCTTTTTCCAACGGTTCGAGTCAACGTCGGATTTTGTGCGTTACCTGCGAGGCCTTCTTACAGGGTCCGGACTGTAGAAATCTGGCGATGAGGTAATACAGTTCTGAAAAAAAGGGGGGAGAACACAAGTGAGTTAGCCTTCTGAGCTAACGCTAACATTAGCTAGCTAGCTAGCTCCCGGGGGGTTGCACTCGGTCACTTAGCGCGTTAGCAGGCACATAACCGCACACTGTGGGGATGCAAAATGTTTCGTCGCGGCCCCCCACGGAAGGGACGCCCGGCACTCACCAGCTTCGGCTCGTGAGCACCGTTCTCCTGCCATCGCTTGACGAGACGGGCGACATGAAGACGAACTGGTGTTTTAGCTCGCTCGTTAGCCGCCGGCTAGCTAACAGTAGCTAGGTGTGTGTAGCTAAAACAGGCTGGTGAATGGCCTCCTCCTTTCTCGAGTTGGTCCCTGACCACCTGGTGCTTTGTGTTAGCGCCCTCCAGTGAAACTGGGCGATATTGTTTCGGTTTGTTTGTTTTTTTAATCGAGAATGAATATATGCTAAGATGCTAAAACTTCACAACTCTCTGTCCAACAATTTAAGGAAGAAAACAATTTTAGGAACATTTTTTTTTTTTAATTTAAGGACCAGACACACTTTATATTTCCCTGCTTTAGTTTTCAAATTCAGAGGAGGGAAAATAGGTTTCCATATTTATGAGAAACATTTTGGAGATATTTTTTGTCTCCAGTGCACACAAGATACATAGTAAAAGAAACACAAGTATTATAAATAAGCAAATACGCATTAAACAGTAGTACGAAATAAATAAAAAATGCCAGTGTCATCTTGTTGATGGAAAAGAAATACACATTTGGGTTTATAAATAAGGTTTACAAAATGTTGCTGTCAAATACATACACAGTACATTTATAAAGTTTAGATCTTATTCGTTTAAATATTTGGGTAAGGAAAGTTTATTTGTATAGCACATGTCAACAACAAGGCAATTCAAAGTGCTTCACATAAAACCATTAAAAGCATCAAAACATAATGCAAAAGAAAAGAAGATTTAAAAACAATTAAGAACATTCATTTAATACACAGATAATTCACAAAAAGGTGTTCTACTGACTATTTTCTGTTGCATGATATCGGCATCCCTGTTTGATGTTTAGACATGTTACGCCAGAGATAGCATCTGGGTTCAATTTTGGAAGAGGCCTCATTGACCTTAATAGTAACAAAGCAAAGGTACACGGTATATTCTAAAGTGGTGAATCATAATTTTCCAAAATTACCAACATGAGGGCTGCAAAAGTAGTTTTATTTCAGAGAGTGGGCCTTTATTGTTATGAATGGGGAATTATGGATCTTCTAGATTAGATTAAATTGCCATTCTAATAAAATGGTACAGTACACTCATGATTCTAATAAAAACATATTTTTTTGCTCATTGTCAAAGTGGAAGTTTCAGATATAGTTTTGATAAAAACAGATTTATAACAGAAATAATGCTTATTATTAGCTATATTTGAAAAGTACAAAACAAATGAGTCATGCTCATGTATTGAAATGGTACAGAACAACTAAAAATAATTGAATGAACTACTGTTGCACTGATTTTTTTTTCACAGGCAGTAATTTGCTGAAATAAAAACAGATGGAAATCTTGAGAACATGTCTGAGTCTCAACTAAAAAAACTAAAACAAGATGTCACGAGTTATTTGTGAAACTGAAGGTAAATGTCCCATGATTCATGCTTTTTTTTCTTCTTCTTTCTGACACTCACAAAGAAAGAACTGAGAAAAGGCATAATCTTCTTATAACCTATTTTTACCACTCTGGCCCACAAAAGAAGTCCATCACCACCTGGCATTACAACTGCGAGGCAGATTGATTGTTATTGGTTTTGCGAGTTGTGGTTGCACACGCATTCACCATGGGCAGTATGTGTTCACTTTGTCACTATTTGAACTTTCTGTCTGTGTGTGTGTGTGGTTTGACCGTTATGCTTGTCATGTGAAATTGGAGCTATGATGTTCTAGCTTGGATGTTTTTCTGTTGTTTTTTTTTAATATATTTAACTCCAAAAAAGAAATTTCAATACCAAGTTTGCAATATCGTGTCTCTGCAGACACTTCAATTTGAATGAAAGGCAGCGGAGAACAGTTACCTGACTAAAAGTTGTCCTCTCATCACAGATGTTTTGTGATTGAAGGTCTCCTTTACCTGTTCATGAACTTGTTGATGTCAAGAAGACTTTTAAGCTAAGACGTAACTAATTGCTTCTTTGAACGGTGAAATATTGATAGATCTTTTGATCTTAAAGGGGCACTCTGATTTTACTCGTCATGCGGGGATCACTGAGCCTGTGGAAACAGTTGTGTAGTGTCGTCTGTGCCCCCGAAAGGAGCTTTCTCAGGGTCTTGCTAAAAACACTGTTATGTTGCATTATGGGAAGTATAGGATCCACCGTTTTTCGGGAGTGATGCACACCAAAAAGTCAGAATATCTTGCCCTCTGTTGCATCAATTTTGAATTTGAATTCTTCCCACCATGATAGAAATTCCTTTATGAAATGAATTCTGGGAGAGTGATTAAATCTGTATCTCAGTAATCTACTGTTAGTATTAATTTCTAAGGGACACTTACATATTGTGATAGATACTTTTTTGTGTCTCTTATTGTGTTATAGTAATAAAAGTGCTTTCCTGCAGAATAACACTGAGCCTCACGGTGTTTGTTGTGTCTTTAAACATTTTTGGACAGTTTCACTGCACATGAGCAAAAAGCCTCCATATACAAGATCAATCAGATTGTATATGTTGCTGCTGTTTACATTCCTCCTGCTGCAAATTCCAAGAATGCACCACAGGAATGTACCACTGTTTTTGTTTTGTTTTGTTTGTCACGCGTTTGTTGTGTTATTAATGGGCTACAACTGAATTTCGTTTCCCTGTTTTGCATTTTGACAATAAATGATCCTTGAGACCGTGCAGCTATTTTTTGAAGCCTCGAGTCACAATAAAACCTTTCACCTGTCTACTAAATTACAGCATGTCAGAGTTAATCTTTCATTAAGTATGTGTAGTATGTCAACAAGCCAAAGTTGGTCACCTCTGACTGTTACTTGTAGCAGCAATGGAGGAATCAAAGAAACAAGGAGGGACAACACCCTTCCAGTTTGAGCCACGCTGTAAAGGTATATTCATGGTGGAGCATTTGATTTCTGGTTGCCTTGGTTTTCCAAATGATCCACATGAAGTGTTCATCCTGAGAGATGTGAGCTTTTTCAGTTGGTGGATGAATTATTTGGCATTTGATGTGACAAAAGTTAAAGTTAATGGCATGAGGAAGCTCACTGCTGGAAGCTGACATTTAAGTACACAATCAAGTACTGTGATTTATTACATGTTTGAGGAAGCACGTGAACATTACCATTAAATGCTACTTTATAGTCTACTCTACATTTCAGAGGGAAATGTGGTATTTTGTACTCCCCTACATTTATGTCACAGTTACAGATTGGTTACTTTGCAGATTAACATGTTAATTTATAAAATAGAAGGCAACATTATAGATTAAACGACTCAATATACCCAATTTATAAAGTAAAAATTTGCTCCACGACCTTGACCAGTTACAACACTAATATCCTATATAATATGTAATGCAATATGATATATAATATAACTTTCACAAGGACCATATTTCTGCATCAGTGCTTTCTACATTTTGCTGATACACAAGATTTTGAATGCCGGTCTTTCTTTCTTGTAATGGAGCTGATGTTTAGGGACTGCAACTTGAGTTATGAACCATAAGAATGCACTGGTTGAATGCACTTACTGTAAGTCGCTTTGGATAAAAGCGTCTGCTAAATGAAATGTAATGTAATAAGAGATCCAAACAGACACATTTTTGACTTTTTTGGGGGGGACAAGGGATCTTCAGAGGGAGATAGTGGGTTGCAAACCTGAATATTAAGTAGAGCATGTCAGTAATAAGTGTCAAGTTTTATGTCATTAATTTATTAATGTTTAATTGCAGCAATTCTTGGGGTTAATACCATTTCAAAAATCCCACATTATGCTGGGATTTGGTATCGAAACTGCGTGGCATAATCATAAAGTGTGCATGTCTGAAAAGAGGAGACTCGTGGGGGCCCACAGAACACATTTTCATAAACATATCTTAAGGTCAGAGGTCAAGGGACCCTTTACAGATGCCTAAGAAGCCTACCTGAAGCGTTATTCAGTTCGATATGGTACCAATGGATGCCGGTTTCACATGTTACCAATATCTTCCCTCTACTTTCTAAACCTGAGTCCGCTCCAGCCTCTTAAAGACAGGAATGCCTCGGGTCTCAGAGGGGCTCTGAATACTCCCAGCACTGATTTGCACGGATTGACATAAGGCTGGCGCTCCAGTGTTTGCCGACTTGTTGGATTATGTGAAACCTAGAGGACTAATTCATCTCACAACCGCTTTTGCCCTACATTTTCAGCTTTTACTCTCATCAGCCTATAAACCCATGCCGACCGATATGTGAAGACCGGCTATATAATAGCTTTTGAAAAGCATGACTCAGAGAGCAGAAGGCATGACTCACACCGAGGACAACGGTGTACTGTACAAATATGGAATACCGGTATTCAGAGCTTTTAGTAACCTGTTGATGATTGGCATAATCAGCCAATTACAATTCAAATGAACAGATCTTTCGGAGCGCATTCAATCATATTCATTTACTATCTGTTCACTTTCAAAGGGTGCCTCTAAAGCCCACCCACCACCACTATACACACACACACAAACTTTATTTAGTACAGTATACGGTCCAGTGGGCGGGACTCCGAGAGTGGACGAACTCTGGCTGCAGGAACATCTCTCCATTCAGCTTTCATCCGCGCGTGTGGACGGGTCTCGCGCGGACCGGCGCTGCGTATAAAGGCTGAGGTGTGTGGGCTGGGTCTCCTCCTCCTCCACGGGCTGCGTCCCCAAAGCACCCGGCGGTGCAGCTTCATCTCTGGGCAACTTTTTCGGAATATTAAGACGTCGTTTTTTTTTTGTTTTTTTTGTTGCTGGTTCGGTTAAAGCCCCCTTTTTCTACCCGCTGCACGCTTCCGCCTGGTTCCGTCTGAGCCCGTGTCCCGCAGATTAAGGTGAGTTTGCAGCTGTGTGTTGTTACGTGCTCACGCGTCGGTCCGTTTCGTGGTTACTTGTAACGTCACGGTCGTTACAAGTCCACCGCGAGCTCAACATTGACGGCTGAAGGAACTCTTTGAACGTGTGCGACATGAAACAGGCTCATGGTTTCCTCCGTCTTTACTGAGCTTGATACTCTTTACATCACTTACAACTTGTTTTTCCTCTCAGTGGTTGACGAGAAAATGTCAATTATCTTCAAATGCACCTCGACAATGTTAACTACATGTCCATGTAACATGTGTAAAACAGTCATGTAGGTTACATCTTGGAGCCAAGACGTGAAAACTCACTGCCTCCATTTATCAGCTCGTGTTAAACTGACTGAATGTTGTACTAATGTTGTGTGAAGCAGTGTGAAGGGACCCTGTTAATGAAGTGCTGTTTGACTGTAACTAATATGAAGTTGTGTATGTGTTGACCAGCTGTTGGCTTGGGGGCTCACCCTGGCACATTAATAAATCTGACAGAGTATATAACACATTGTATGATCAGAGTTGAGAGAACTGTGAGCCTAAGTCAGTGGCATACATTTAAATTAGGGTAATGGAGAGGGTTGTGTGTGTGTGTGTGTGTGTGTGTGTGTGTGTGTGTGTGTGTGTGTGTGTGTGTGTGTGTGTGTTTGAAGAGATATAAAAGCTATGTGGACCCGGATAAGTGAGACATGCTGCATTGTGTGATTGGAAACGAGTTTGATAAGGCAAGGGCTCATGTCTCACTCGTCTGCACCGAAAAGACCGATGCCAAGTCGATGGCAACTGTGCCACTTTGTTGAGGGACCTGACCTCCACCCCCCCCCCCCACCCCAAAAAAAATGCCTGTGTTGTAGTTGAAAGGAGCCTTTGTGCAAATCATGTCAGTGTCCAAATGGTTGTTCCTCGTCTTCATCCAAGTATACTCACATTGAGGCTCGAGCCATTTTGCCGGCTTCCTGCGTCAGTGCCGAGCTTGGCCCAGCAGACATGAATAGTGATGAGGATGTGTGCTGACAGCTGAGTGGGACAGGATGGGCTGTTCCATGACTGACTGAACTGGGGTGTTCACTGCATCATATGCTCCTTTTTACATCATGCTGCTGAACATTTGGGCCGGCCTCATGACTCATGCTCTTACCGTCCTCTCGCCTCAGCTAATTTCTGGTCCCTTCACAAAATCCAGCAACCCTAATTTACTCTGCGGGCGAGAAACATGAGTGTATTGCATTTCGGCACACAGTCTGCCCCTGCAGAGACAGAGATCAGGAGTCAACGATGATCCTCGTCCTTTAGGTGCTATGGCAGCTGACAGCTGTTTCACTCACTGTATTTCTCACTTGTGAAAATAATAATAATTATGGGGTACAAATGAAGGCTGGGCAATAAAGCAAATTCATTGAACTGCGGACAATATCACTTCTCTCTTACCAATCCAAATTTACTCATATTGCAATTTTTGACAAGTTGTCTTTATCCCCTATAAATAAACTAAGGATAGATACAACAGCCACTGCAACAAAAACAAAACAGACATTCAACCAATCAATCAGCACACAGTCCAGAAGTCCATAATCTCTGAGTGGTCAATGGTCATACTTTTATCACCATAGTTGTTATATTTGTTGAGCAGAGTGAAAATACACCAACGGTGTGAGTGGCTCACTTTCAATGCACTATAAGTTACTATGTGTCACTTTGGGTGTTTGTGGTTTGTGTTCAGAAACTCAGAACAATAGTTTGAGGGTATCAGGTTGTCGTGTTATACAGTTTATAGTGCTGTTCACCTGATACACGGACTGTAATGGAATGGGATGGACACAAAGGAAGGGGACACACACACACACACACACACACACACACACACACACACACACACACACACACACACCCCCAAGGCATTGTCCTGGTGCCACTCAGCAATCCTGGCAGTTTTTTAAATATTATTATTATTATACAACAAATCTCATAATCTATCTATCAAGAGATGGCTTGTCATAAGTTTAATCGTATTACCGTGTAATTATAACTAATAATGTCATTACTATGGCTTAGCATTCCACAAATATGACAATCCTTTTCACAATTAGCTCGCCCCATAGTATCACAATCTTTTTGACAATTTCTCCCTTTATCTTTTCCTCTTTGTGCCATTTCATTTCTTCTTGTCCCGACATATTTCTGTGTCTCCTCGACCGTTAATAAGCAAAGAATATCATTTTACAACATCGTATGTCACTGAGCAAGTGACTTATGGACAGAGAAATGATTGTGATCATTGTTTTCTTCTGTTTTTGCGTTAGCAGTGCTGTGTCTGGGATTTTACTTCTCTTTGCTGAAAATATGCTGTGGTGAAGGTTTGTTAACTGATGACACACAACCCCATCTCTGATGTTACAGAGCATGTTGTGGGGAAAGTAGGTTACTGGGCCATGTCCTGCAAGCTTAAACTGAAGGCTAGTCTGAATATTGCTAGAGCTGCTTAGTGTGACTGGGCATGCACAAATGGTGTAGGTCTGTGCAACAGCGAAGAGATCATTTCTGCCCTCTGTCTCTTTAAGAAAACAGAGGCGCTCCACATAGAATGAATGTTGAATGTTCAACCCACGTTGATTCATCTCAAACACACATGAAATGGAGTGAAACAGGTTGACTAACGTCACAGGTTGCTAATGACCAAGCCCTACCTAGGCATCAGTTATACCTTTGTATGTGAGCAGCCTATTTTTTTTGTATTTACATTGTATTAATATATACATTCTGTCTTTTAAAAATGAAATGCTTTTGCTGAAGCTGAAGAGAATCGTGGCTTAGTGCTATATTGTCTATAAGGAAGTCAGATAAAGGAATCTTGGATTTTGTTCCTGTAAAGACGTTTCACACCTGTTGAGTCATTGTGCAAAAGTTCATTCAGTAACATATGGAAACTTGTACGTGGATGCCTTTGTACTTGCTTCCGGCTTGGTACCTATAGCCTATATGGGTGTGTTGTCTTTACACTTGGCTGTAACAGATTTGATCTTGACTAGATTCCAACCTGTGACACATAGTTCCTGATGTTCCTCTGTCCGACCCTTAAAGATAGTTTGCACTTTTCCAAGGAATTTAAGTCCGAGAATACTTTTGCACAATTGTAATGGACCATATAAAACTCAAACGTGGGTTAAATCTCTGCAAAAAATGTAGTTTGTCTCTCATTTAGTTTGACTGGAGTTAATAACTTCTCACTAACTGGCACCATGGTTTGTGCATCGCTCTCTTCCAAGTCTGCTTTCACTTTTGTAGGAGCCAATTCTCAATAATTATGTCCCCCCCAATTTGTAGAAAGTGTTTAAAAAAAATAAAAAAACAGAAGTGTGAAGGTTATGAACATACTAGCATTACAATACTTTGATTAAGACTGTGCCTAATGTTACTCTCGATCTTTTCCTAAAACACCTGTATGATTGTGAGGAAGTCTGACAGTAGATTTTGGGATTGTAGCATTTGGTTGCGAGGTATCAAGCTCGGTCCTAAAAATGGGGGTTTATAGGAAATAGTGTCTAATAACATAGATAACACTACATCAGAGGACTTGACACAATTTATGATACGATAGTTATAACATAATGAAAAAGAGTATTGTTTGTTTTGTCTGACCAACAGTCATAAACCCAAGAGATTCAATTTACAAAGATACAATGAACCAGAAAAAAGCAGCAAATCATCATATTTGAGAGGCTGGAACCAGCAAATATTTGGCATTTTTGCCACTTTATAGACTTAACCTACATGATTCATTGACTGTCAAAATAGTTGTGGATAATCTTGGTCTGATACAATATATAAGATTAGCAGAAAATGTGTGATGAGAATATGTTGAATATATGCCTACACACTCCTCTTAATGAGGACTTATTGATCTACTTACTTATTTCTCTCTCGGTCTTTCAATGTTGAGATATTTGTCTATTTTTTGTGAGGATGATTTGTTATTATGTTGTTGCTGTTCTATGCGCTACATCTGCTACTTGTTGTGCTTTAAAGGACTCACTGAGATACTTTGTGCATAGCTAATGAGCTGGATGGTGGGTTTCATGTGGGAGGTAAAGTGAAAAAGTCCTCAAAGGTCCCCTCCAGACATTTTTGAATACTCATAAAAATACTCTAATTTGCCCAGTGTGGATTTTCCACACAGTTTCTGATAATATATTTTGTTTTATATCCATATGGTTAAAAGCATTTTCGAAGGACACGCCACACTTTGTGGTTAAGCACAGCGTTGTTGAGGCAAACCTGTGCAATTGTTCAAGCCGATAACATCTCTGTCATCCTGAATGTAGTCTGAACGTTAAAACAATGGATTAATAATGGACTAGATTCACATGCTTTGTGATACATCTTTTGAATAGTAAATAGTTGGTGAATCACTAGAAAGGAGCGTTGAAGCCCTGAGAGAAGCCATGTGTCTGAAGAGGCAGACATGCTGATTAATAACATCAAACATGGACATTCCTTTCGCTCCGTACTGCGGTACTGACCGATGTCAGCCTCGATGAACTCGGCCGGTGGAACTACGTTGCACATGACTCTTGAGACTATGACTGGTATTCATGTATCCCTCTTTAACCTTGTAACTATGACAGACAAAATGTTCAGCTCCAGTTATATAACTGCCTCTACAGACGTCATCGTCCTTGCTGCTGTCGCTGATCTCTTGCTCCAAAGCACACAGTCATTGTCCTCAGTAGCTTCAGGCTCAGATCCACCGGGGCATGATTAAGACATTTAGCTGCTTTTTTTTCTTCTACAGGCCCTAAGACTTATTGCATTATGTGAATTTGCTTCCTCTCTTTATATTAGTAGCAGGAAACGAGTGACTTTCTCCAAGAAAAAACATCTGAATAAAATGTGTGAAACCTTTTCAGAGACGCCGCAGTAGTACACAAAGGTGACCTACATTATTCTGGGTAGCGTTTGAGGTAGTTATCCACATTTAAAGATGAAGGAGTAAAGATGAGGTTCATAAAGTATTCGGTGAATTTAATTCGGCCACTATTTGAGTGCTCCACTGTCTGCTGCACAGTCTTTTTTACTTTCATTTAGGAGACCCTGTCTATTTTATGAGCTTTTATCATGTCTTTCCTGACAAAAGGTCACTTTCATAAGTCGGGAGTGGCCACACTTTGTATTTCAGATGAAAAAAGAAAAAGAAAAAAGGGTTTCACAACATGTGTGGGTGACCTACATGTGATTCAGATCTTTAGCTCAGGGTGTTGGCTGCATGGGCATTACAATGCGGTTTGTCTTTGTGGAGACAACGCAGCAGAAGACCGTACCGAACGAGCACGGCAGGTCTGATGCTGAAATGGAAAGAGCACTCCCTGGCGGGGTTCCTCATTCCTCTGATGTTCACTATCTGCATTCTGTGATGGCAGCGGGCAAAACCTGATCACGGCTCGTGACACTGAACCGCAGAGTCAGGGCTCGCACACCATGTGATTATATTTAGTGAAGACATACTGACAGCGTCGGGAAGGTTACTTTAGAAATGTAATGGATCGCAGATTACTAGTTACCCTGTGGTAATGTGACTACTACAGGTAATACAAAGTCACACTTATTACATTTGATTACATTTCTAACAACCTGGGCGATAAAGCTGAAAATAGACCTCACCACAGTACTCAACACTGATTACTTTTATTGAAAGTTCCTCTTTATTATTACACAATGATTATTCTACATATAGGCTAAGCTTTTTACCTAAAATAATATAATCGGATTTAAACCCTTTAATCACCAACATCTTGATTGGTTATTTAATTGCATAACTGTAACCGTAGCTGATTAAAATTCTTTCTTATTTAATCATTTAACTCTGTTACATGCTACTAGTTTCTCCCCAACACTGCGCACTGACACTACAACCTGGATGCTCTCGTCTCACCCTGTGCAGTATTATTATTTTTTAACATTTTGTCGACATGATATGTATCTCATAAGAACACAAGTGGAGTATGTTTCGGCAATCCGTCGGGAAATCCTGGGTCACCCTCCACCGAGAGGTCAGAGAACACGGTGTCTACTGAGCTGGAAGTGATTTAAGGGTTTCTCAAGGATACTTCAGCAGGTTGAATGAATCGTGAGTCATTATCACAGTGAAGCATGATGTCTACACTCACTACAACAATCTGCGTCCCTGTTAGCATGAGCTCTTTTAAATCATCCAAATTAGCTGTATTTTGCTACTTTAATCAGGCATGAAGCATTAACTCAGTGTGTCAACACTCAGCGAACGGGAAAACTAGTCAGTGTGATTATTTTCTTTCCCGGCGACTAATGATCCAGCCTTTTATCATTAAAAATGCAGACGTTATTAACCCACTGTCTTAGTCAGGCATTGTGATTAAATGTCAACTCATTTCTTCAGTTAACGGGCCCTCGGGCGAACAAAAAGGGGCCATTTGCAGCTGATATTGTGTCCTATAGTGCAATTAAAATGTTTATTACCTCACAAATACATGAAAACTTAATGTGTAGCTGTTTGAATCCGGGAATGAAGAAATATCTACAGTCCTGTGCTTTTGATTTCAGTGGAATAAAATTAGACAGAATAGATATTTGGTACTAGTGCAATTTAATATTCAGCTATTTGCTTACCCTTTCTTCAAAGAGATGAACATTCTTTATTTATTTATTACAAGCTGCTTTCCTCTTTAAAAAGAAACCTGCATTTAATGAGAGAGGGCTGTGTGCTTTCAGGAGGGAGCTTTGGAAATACGGACGGCAACATTTCATAACAGGGAAAATGAAATAGCAATAGATAGGAATGGAGACATAAGGTCATTTTTTCCATGGACTGCTTGCAGGAGGCTGTTTGAGTTCATTTCAGAGTCTGTGTTAAGCACAGAGTGGCTGGTTGTGGTTTGGGTTTTGGGAACACTCACTCACTGATGGATTCATAAAAATAATATCATAGTGGTTATCAGATCTAAATGTTTCTCGGAGGCACTGTAAAAGGAATCAGCACCCTTCCAGATCCAGGAATTTAATAAAAGATGTAACCTACGATCTGAGTTCGAGACAGCGGTACAAAGAAAGAGCGGCGTTGCCCTTTCCACCCGTGCCCTAGAATTGTGACCCACATATTTGCTCACACACTGCCTTAGGTAATTGCATCTTTTAACTGAGCAGCAGCATACAACAACAGGCCTGGGATAATTTTGTGATTCATTTAGAATTGCTGAAAGAATATAATTATGAGGAAATCTGAGAATACATCTACCTGGTGAAAGGACGTTCATTTTAAAGGTCTGCTTTCTCATTGAAAAGGATGTGGCCACCAACAGTGAGGCTGTGCAGTGAATGCGTAATCACAAGGCACTTTGGGTAAAGTATCAGCAAAATCACTGACAAACGTTGTTGGGTAAACATGAAAATTAAACCCAGAATAAGTGAAAGAATACATAAAAAAGCTCATTACCCAGTAAAAGGACAGGACATATGAATGTAATTTACCCAAATAAAGTTACTATTTATTTACACTAATCTAATTTTGTCTATTAAATGTCTTTAATCACTTCCATCAGATTTTAATTAGAGCCCTAAAATGATGTCTTCAGATTACCAAAGTGAAATGGAAAAATACCATATAGCCACCAAATGGCATGTCAACAGTATCTTTGCTTGCAAATGTACTCAAATCATTAACTGACTATTTGATTGACAAATTGATTATTTGACTTGCAATTTCAGCACAGAAAATACAAGTACAAGATTCAGGTTGTTTACTTTAAGTGCAGTTATGAAGAGCACGAGGAAAGGGCATCTGTTTTTTCCTTAGTGCACAGCAGGTTCTCCAGTGGGTAAAGCTCATTGAGCGCGAGGGTTCAGCTGTTGCCCAGGGGAGCATTAGTGAGAGCTGCTGTGTGGTTGAGATGGACAGTGCTGGTGGAAAAGCAGCGCTGAGGAGGCGCATGATGATGTGTTTCTTTACTGAACAGTGCCTGCCATTTTCCATTGGCTGCTCAATGGAAGAAAATGCTGTTTTATAGTGGAGAATATAGCAAACATTCTCTTCTGTGTTCCCCCCCCCCCCCCCCTGCTCTGCTGTTGGATAATGTCTGAAGTTGTTAGTGTTGCTCCATGTATGAATTACAAGGTGGAAAAGGCCTTTGACCTGAACATTGTATAACGTCAAACCAGCGAAACAATGAGAATGGACTGAACTGAACGGTTATGTAGAAAATGTGGGACACCATTTCCGGTAATAAGGTGATTTTCTTTAGTTGCTGCACGAAGAACATCTACTGTTGTATCTCTCTGGGAGAAGACAGGGATCAGGAGAGGGAAGCATTCATCATCAGAAATACCAGTCTTCCCAGTTAAAGATTTTATTGTGTACCTATTATTGACAGTTAGGGCTTTAATCTTACCTCATCTACACATGAGAATGAATTACAGTACGTATTCTTCTTTACCTCTTTAGATTTTCAGACCCCCCCTTCCTCATCTCATGTCCTTAGGATGTCTTGTTTTATTAATGTTATTTGCGATATTCTCTTTATCAAATACAATTTAATATTACATGAAAAACTATTACTTGTGCTTATTGCTTCAAAGCTGCAACAGTAAATCCTCTCCTAAAAATGACGTACCAAACCCTGATCTTTTACTAAAGCTAACCCAGTACTTTTGTTATTTAAACATAACAAAACAAAAGCCCCACAAGCGGTTAAAACTTTAACTTTGATATACACGTATGTAGAAATGTTGATATGAAACATTCTTTTGGTTCAGAAATATCCCTGCCTTGCAGAAACGTAAAAAATGCCAACATTTTATCTGGCGACAGGGTTTCAGTAAATCATGTATCACTGCTGTGCACAATGTGTCAAGGAGGTTTAGGTTGTTATGATGAGGAATCAAAGTAAACAGCGAGAAAGGTGGCCTGCCACTTTATTAATATTAATCAGGCTAATAAATGGGCTTCTGAGGTGTGCATGAAAAATCTCCTGTACCTGAAGAAAACGGCTTGATGGACGTAGCTGCCTTGGCTGGGGGAAAGTAGACACCACACATTGTTACCATGGGAACACAGAGCGAACAGCAGTGCCACAGTCTAATTAATGACAGTCAGTGCTTCAGCAGAGGGCCACGATGACATCATCAATACCAGTATCACAGATGCAGCTCCAGGCAATATGGCTTAGTGTCTGAGTGATTATCACAATAATCCAGTTTTTCACTGATGTAAAGGCAAAAGCAGTCTGGACTGAGGCACAGGATGTGAAGCACCCAACACTGAACATTTATTATGTAGTGAAACCTGCTTATGTTATGAGCACTAAATGTCATCTCATCATCCAATAGCATGACCTACATAAAAGAGCAGAACTAATCTCCATGTAGGCGGATGGTGAATAATGCAGTAAAATGTGGGAGATCTTTATGAATCTTAGATGTCTCACACGTGTTGGTCGCTGGCATATTTAGTTCAGAATTATTCTATATCATCGCTCTGGCATCGTTCCTCCTCACTGGTTTGTGTATGCAGTGTGTAAGCTACCATATGACTGAGTAGATGACACAGATCTTTAGATGTGTTGTGTATATCATCTCATTAAAACAGCCTTCATTAGTTGACTTTGTTATATTATATAAAAAATGGCAGTTGTCCTTGCATTAATATGCCTTTTTAAGTTATTCAAAGATCACTTTAAAGCAGAGGTTCTCAATCGTTTTTCCCCTCAAGGACCACTTACAACATAGAGAATGTAACCCCCCCATCTCATGTATTTCCCTTGGGATAATTTTTTACATATATATATATATATATATATATATATATATATATATATGCACCATCTAAACACAAGATACCTACAAGACAATGCAACTGACCCCATTTCAATTAGCTGCAAGTAGCACTGTATCTAAAGACAATATCAAAGGCAAATCAACACACACACACACACACAAATTAACACACACACACGCACGCACGCACGCACGCACGCACGCACGCACGCACACACATATATATATGAGAAGTGTTTAAATTATATATAATTTGTTCATTTAGAATGTAATCAATTAACTGTTTGAGATTTCCAAATTGAAATATTTTTTGTTAAACTATGAAGTCTTTTGTATAAAGACATTTTATTTGTATTTTTTATATCACAATAATTTCAATGAATGAATCTGAAAACTTATCACAGACCCCACTTTGAGAATCACTGCTTTAGAGTATCACTTTAGAGGCACTGCATATTTATTAGTGAGTTATTTATGTGACTAGACAGCCATGCATATGAGGAGGCACTTTGGCACAGCAGTTCTTTGAGCTGAACATGCTTGTGTTTAACATACATACATAGTGTTTACCATGGTTACCATCTTTGGCGTGTTAGTGTGCTAATATTAGCTAATCAGCACTAAATTTCATTAATTTATTTGTTTGTTATGAAAGTACTGGACAAAGTGGACATTTTTGACCTGATGATGGCGCTAGATTAAATCATTTTGGGACATTTCATTGTGTATTGATAACTTTCTATTCCAATTCATCCTTAAAGAGACATTAATGTCTTGACTCAATTTGAATGGCAATCGATCTAGTTTCTATGGTATAGTTTAGACTTGCTCTATTGGCCCAATATAAATTATTTGTCTGTTTGTTGTCTCGAATGTGAGAGCTTCAGAAATCATTGAAGAACATTATTTTTCTCCATGGCAGGCCGCGCTTGCAGGATAAATAATTGAGAGGGAATGCAAAAGCTATTAAGAGACAATGCAAATGTGGCACAATTACTATGGGTAAGGAATCCTCAAGCGTAACATGTTAAGAAAAAAAAAGCCACAATCACTTAAAATCGTTTTCCTTTTTTATTAGTCATTTTAGTATCCTTTTGTGTTGTAAAGCAGTCCCAGACTAGACAGGTTGGTAAATACAAGTATGCGGTGTACAGTTTATTGACATTGTGTTGCATGATTTCTGGGTGTTAAAGGTCAGACTTTTCACTCAATAGAGCCACTGCGTCTCTCAAGAGTTTACTTACTTCTAGAGTTTGAGAATATTTAAGTCCTACTTATTTTGTTTATTAGATGAAACTATACACACTTTAAAATCAACATTTTGTAGTCAAAAGAGCCCTTTATGAGAGCGACTTCTGACTGATTATTGTACTTCCTGTACCTCCTGTTCTGCTCATGTAAAAATACTTTGCTATGTTTTATAATAAGAAACCACTCAGGTTCATTATATTCCAAATAGAATATATTTAAATAATTGAATAAATCAAGCTTAATTAACAGTTAACTCTGCAAACATGGGTTAACATTATTAAAAAAAAGTACTTGTATGTTTCAAAGAAAAATGTGCGGTTCCTTTCAAATCTGTCGCTCAGCATATCTAAATAAATGTTGGTAGATGTACAGTAGAATACCACATACAAAAACTGAGACCTCAGCTACACGAAACCCTGGAAAGTAATCACACATGCCTGAAATATTATTAATGACTATTATTTACTTATTATCAGCATTTAACTCTGCAAGCATGGCTATCAAATGAGGCCTCAAACCAGGACACAACTATTTGTTGTTTAGCTGGAACACCCCCCCCGGTTTCTGCTGACAGTAGATAATGTGTTAATAGTAACACATTTGACACTAGTTGCAGGCTTACTGACACATGCATGGGGAGTCATCTCATACTCTTTGTGTATTCACTAGGACAGCACCGTTGCAGATGATTGAATAGAATATTTTTGTTTTCTGTTCTAGGTTTTCACTGGCAGTATTTTCTGTAGTGTCTTTGTCTGGTATGAGTCACAACATATAATTTATGTTTGATCTCCTCATTTGGGTGAAAATTGCCATCCACCTGACTTTCATGTCTTTCAGACTAGAGAGAAATTGGGACAGCCAGTGTGATCACACAGTGGGAGCTCCACACAGAAAGGGCCAACGTTGGGAATTGAATGTGGCCAATGTATAGTGTTGGGGCTTGGTGAGGCCTGGTGACCTCGCTGTGTTCGTGCTGGCTAAACTGTAGCATGTTGAACGTTTCAACACACACACCACACATCAGGTGGAATAAGGATTTTCTATCTATGTGAATTACTAATATTTGATTCAGTCTACTTTTTGCTTTAACATAAGAAGCATTATTTTGGTTGCTTGGTTAGGAGTTCAGCAGACACCCTCCTTGATCAGCCACCACTTTCATTTATTCTAAGTGCAGGACTAAGTGCACTAGTTGTCAGAGACTGTTTCCAAGAGAGCCCTCAAACTCTGTATCGGCTGTGGAGCAGCCACGGTGAAGAGTGGTGAGACAGTGGAAATATGCTTCTGAAGTGAGTTAGCACCGAAAGTCAAGTGCTATCACCTCAATAAAAGATGCCATGCCAATAATTGGCAGACTGGCTGTGCTGCTGGGGCTCCATGTCTCACAAGCTGGTTGAACTGGCATCATACTGGTACCACATCAGAAGCCAGATCAGTCATCGAAAACCTGGACTACTACAACAGCTGCAGTCTGAATCAACTGTGGGAAAGTGTGACTCATTACACGAAAGATGGCCACAGAGGAAAGTGGTCTGCAAATGTAGCATCGCTATTACTCTTGTCTCAAGCCCAAGGACGTCTGGAGAGAGACTCTAATCCTAAAATGTCAAATAATGAGGACTGGCAGAGGCGTCGACGTCGAAATCACAGACCCACAGACTGTTTCTGGTTTAAAAGTAATGCTGCTAAAAGCTGTTAAACACATCCACAGGGACCCAAAATATAGAACATGAGATAAAGATGTTTGCGTTTGTGCACACAGTACTTCATATTTCTGTATATTACATTGCACAGCTTGTTGTTTATTTTTGTATTGGATGTGCTCGAAGGGGATACATTTTTTTTTGATCTTTAAAATGATTTGCTGAAAGTGGCAGCTCATACTCACAGGACCAAAAACTCGCTCTCTCCATTATGACAAGCTCCATTTGTCTAATTGGGAACATGCACTTAAGGTTTTCTGATGTCTGATTTTCATGTGCTCTATTATCTCTTCACTCACATGACAACTGGCTTTTATCCCAAGACCATCTATAAATAGGGAAACTCTCCTCTCCGCCTAAACATCCAGAATTAAAAGGAAAGCACGTTGTGCGATTGTATTCGAGATGGCAGTATAAAAGTAGGAGGTACAACATTGTTTTGTAACACACAGCACTACGGTCTTTGTCTAAATGATCAAAGACTCTGACAGAAGAACACATTTATTATCAGAGGTCTGTCAGACATAAGTCAATACAGGCCAGAGGGGGGAAATCCTTAAGTGTGATTATCATTATGTACAAACAGTTTAGTAGCTGGTGTCCCGGTGGATCCGTGTCACAGCATGACAGGGACGTTCTCGGTTTGAGCTCTGGATTATTGTTGCGTGTTACTCAGTGCTGTGTAGAGACGCTGGGGGCGTGGTCCTATGAATGTCAACGTCAATGTCAGTCGGTCCACCGCTTTGTTCCAGACTGAAATATCTCAGCGACTCGTAATGTATGAGATTGCCACGATGTTTTAGACGGACGTTCGTGGTCCGCAGTGAACGAGTCCTAAAGAGTCCTAAAGAGTCCTAATGACTCAACACGAGGTTCACATCTGTGGTCTTTAGTGAAATGTTTCAACGACTATTGGATGCATCGCCATAAATTTCGGAGTAGACATTCATGTTCATGTTCCCCTCAGGAGGAATTTTATTAACGTTGGTGATTTTCTGACTAAATGCCTTCAAGGCGAATACCGTTCGCATCAGCCTCTGCTGTCGGCTACGTTGTGTTTATTGCTAATTAGCGAACGTTATCGTGCTGACATACTTAACTAGGACAGAGAGCATGCTAAACATTATACCTGCTAAACGCTTGAACCTGTCAACAATGGCAACGTGAGCATGTTGTCATGCTAGCATTAGCGTTAAAGAAGAAGAAGAAGAAAAAAAAAAGTCCAAAGTAATTACACAGCTCTGACATGACTCCCCATCTGTTTTTCTAAGAAGCACACTAGACTTCCAAACATCAGACTGGAAAAAAGGGTCACAAATGCAATTATAATAGCTTCTGTTCAGGGTTTTTTCTTTTATCAGTAAAAACACGGAATCACATTGAGGGCTGTCATAAAAATAACAAAAGCGTAATTAACACCCTTTTTGACAATCAGTCGGAGGTTCCTACCTCGTTAATCCAATTCAAGAACTGGCAATTGTTGACATACTCCGTAGACCCTGTGGAGATCGCACAGATTAACTGTGGAAGGATTAACATACTGATTTATTATGACAATCAATTACAGTGGGGTTGTTTAGAGTTTAAAGTGTCACATCCTTCTTATTATCTCAAAATACAGCCTGAAAGTAGACAGATTGTCTCAACTGTTAGTTAGCCTGTGGTTGTTTTAAAAGTTGTCAACATGTGGATGTACATCTGCATCCGTAGCCATTTGTGTGATCGCTTGAGAGGAGCAAAACATTTGGAGCCGGTCCATCATGAGCCCACGAAATTAGTCATGCAGCCTGCTGACCCACATTTGAGACTTCAGCTGAGGGAAAAGGCAACCAGGAAGTTGTAAAAAAGAAAAATCTATAGGAAGTGGGAAGTACTTGAGGGGAAAAACAAAAAGCCTTCAGCTTCTTGTTTTGCTTATGAATTTGTTTGTCATATTTCTATTGTGCCAAGGTGTTTTTTTTTCTTTTTTTTCCCTCTTCCAGAATTAAATGTATGGTTAATACACTTACACACAGGGTCAGACAGGCTAATCTTCTGCGTCTTGCTGGCATGGAGGAGACACCATGTCAAGTCCCCTACACTTTTTACGAGTTTACGGCGGGCTGAGGGATAAATGAGCACCTCTAATAGATCAGGCTTCTTGTCATGCGTCCGCGGCCAAGTGGCATTACGGGCAACACCGACACGACATGCACGACATCCAGCGGGGCGCTCTTATGCATTTAGCACGTGTTAAAGATTACAATCAGCCCCCGTCCTCCTCCTCCTGGACACTACAGGTTTCTTTCGGTTGTGTTGCACAGCCGACTGCTTATGCCGCTGCCGCCGTTAGCCGAGTATTGAGCTCCCAGCTGACCTACTTTCTCTGCTGTTTACAAGTCGCTGCCAGCGGAGGATGTGGAGTACAGTGCCTGGAAAATAGACGGACTCAGCCCGCGACCAGCAAACACCACGACTTTTTTTTTTAATTTTTTCTCTCCCTTTTTTTCTCCCTTTTTTTCTTCTTCTTCTTCTGCTCTTTTTTTCGTGCGTTGTTGATAAATGAAGCCACAGACAGATAACAACAGCACGTTATTAACTTAAGGCGCTGTTATGCAATTTAACGCTTTCAGCGCTCGCGCCCCGGCGGCCAGTCAGACGCTGGTGACGTCAGTTGCGCTCAGTTTTTTAATACAATGACCAGATTGAGCAAAGTTAGGCGTGGATCTTTATTTCTGCTGGAGACCCATTTCCAAGGTACGTGCGATTTAATTAAAGCTCGCAGCTTCGCGTCACGAGCGCAACAAAAAAAAGAAAAAGGAGGAGGGTGGGGGGGGGGGGTTGTCATATTGCTGCCACCCGCTCCCACTGTCTGTGTGACAATCAAAGTTCACGAGTGGCGGTGGAAAGCGTCGACTGCATGATTAGCCCCCTTTTTTTTTTCAAGATTGTCTGCGAGACCCAGACTGCGTAGGCTGAAGATGTATTTGGTCAAATACAGGAGTCTGCGTGTGCGCAACGTTACAAATAGCCGGTGCTCTTGAACGCTGCTTTCATGTTTTCAGCTCACTGGCATCAAAGTGCCCTGGCTACAAGGTGAAATCACCTATTTCTTCCCGCTGTGCCACTGCCGATGGACATTCACGTCAAACACTGAAGGGATGTGCGTCGTTGTATAGACGTCAGATGGCAACAATGTTTAATGTCACAGGAAAATAAATCCTTAAATAATTTCTCAGCAGGCTTAGGTCAGGCTAATGTTACCCAACCTGGCAGATTTAAATCTACTGGAGTTCACATTTCTCTGACTAACCCTCTCTTTTCTTGTTCTCGAGGCATTTTGGGCTTCTCATTTTCAGTCGACATGGTTTTCTTATAAAGACCTGAGGATGAAGTGTGGCAGAATTAGTTATTTATATGCACCCTGGCAGATAAAGGGTCATTGAGTGCACTCACTGGACTCCCCACTGTGTTTCCTTTAGTGTGTAACCAATAGAAGTATTTCCTGTTTCCTTATCACTTAACACCATAAATCCCAACAGAAAACAGAAACATAAAAAAAATTATTTAGAAACTGAACAATACGTTCTTACATGTTATTAGAACTTAAATATGTTCACATGCATATGCAAATATGTATATATTGTGCACATATATGGGCTAATATGTCGACATGATCAAAGGACCAGCAGATACATCTGTGATCACATATATGTTGGAGGTTGAGGATATCAGTTTTTAGATAACCTGTTCTGTATTTAAATATTCAACCATAATAACCATGTTATGGGGAAATTAAGCAAATTAGTTAATTCTACACAAATATGACTTCAGATTAAAAGAGCTGTAAGATAAAGCAGACCGAGATATATGTGAAACCAAACATGTACGGTGTGACTACACTAAGCTTGTTCAGGCCCAGTTAATGTTTACCTGACAGTTTGAGCTGTCAGCTCTAAACCAGATGCAGGTGGAGGTGGAGTTGGTCAGGCAATGTAAACTTTCCCCAAACCAGACAGTAGCAGTCACTACTCCCTGGATTAACAAGTCAACTAAATTAATCTGTCACCACAAGAGTAGCCAAAACACTGTGAGCTCCCCAGCTGGAGTCTTTGTTCGTTCTCAGAAAGCTTGCAGGTAGCCGGCCCTCACCAGCAGTCTGTTACATTGTTCATTTTCCTATGTGTGTGTGTGTGTGTGTGTGTGTGTGTGTGTGTGTGTGTGTGTGTGTGAGAGCAGGTGAAACATTACCATGATATTCATAGTCGACTAACACAGTTAGTTTTAGAGTTTTATTTTGACAGATTTTTATTGACAGTTCTGTAAAACTGAGTTTAGCCTTAAATAATCTCCCAAAAGCAACACTTTAAACTTTGTGTTGAGTTGTTCTGTGAGATGTGCTCATAACCTTCGGTGAAGTGAGTCATTGAGCATCAAACAAATTAAAGAAATCTTAGTCAACTCAACTCAGAATCAAACAAGACGGGGCAGCTCTATAAAAAGTCCTCTCTCCATTTGTGGATTTATTGAAGTATTACAGAGAGAAGATTTTTCGCCATCACTTCCGAAGTAATAACTAATGGCTTTATGAATTGTCGCTCTTTAATTCATCATGAAGGGACAGAGACAAATACAGTCAACAAATAAAGTATTAGTGATGATGAACATTTCCTTTATCGTGAGCTTTCATTATGAGCACTTGATTGGTGTTCGTACAGAATGTGTATATTTTGTACGTGTGTGTCATTGTTTCTTGATATTGGTTTGCTAAATAATGCATTAGCCGTTAATGGGGCCACTATTTGCAACTTACCCAGTTTGCCTCTTTTGAAAGCAGTGCAGGTTTTTCTTATGGAGTTTGCTTTGTCTGAAGTGGTGCTTTGCATGTTTTATGGTTTTGATAATCAGAAATGGCCTGTGGCATTTAAAGTTTCTGTTTTGAAATATCAATAAATTGTAAACTGCTGCAAATGTCGGAGCTGGTGATATTGGCTGGGTTTGATATATCAGTTGTAATTAGTCACCTATACTGACCATTTCTGTTTGGTGGTTAAACATTTAGGAGAGGGTGAGATTTATACGGTTTCCATATTGATATATTGTGACAGGGTTTCTGGAAAATCAATAGAGAAACTGGACAGGCCTGCTTCATCTCATGAATGGCCATAAACTGGGCCTGCTCCTTGATTTGCAACATTGCCTGTAAAGGCTTAATATTACCAGAGATATTGAGCTAGCAGGCTTTTTAGATAGAAGGTAATTTTGCAAGTCTGAATTCTAATTTGTGAGTTGTCGATTATTATATTATATTAAGGTTTAAAGTAGGTTTTCTTAGTTATATATATTTATATTATATATTAAAGATAAACTGAACTGTTGTATGAATTGCTCAGTAAACATCATCTATGCTAAAACAATTCTGAGCATTACGAGGTTAAAAAAAAAAGAAGTCTTGCGAGAGTTTTGCACTCGTCTTTTTTCATCATTTTGAAACTACTGCCAGATCGTATGGCAGCCAATAATGTGTTCAGATGTCTGTGTAGTGATTCTGTGTGTCAGATGTGAATGTAATGCTCATGTAATGTTGCAGCTGCACTACTTGCTGATAGGCTTGCCGGCCACTCCCCAATCCCTGATGTCAAACAGGTATTTTGTCTATGACAGTTTGAGGGCAATATCTGCTGTCAAGATCCATGATCTGTGCACAGGTCTTTTACAAACCATAATTATCGTAAAGCTACCGATGGTATCAAAAACAACCCGTGTGCTCGATAGCTAATCCTCCATTAGCTACATAATTAACATTACCTGAGCTGCATGCACGCGCTCTGTAAATGAGGATCTGACAGACAGCATGACAGGACTTCATTACAAGATGACAAACGGCTCCGTTCAAAGACCAGAAGCAGTACACGGATGAGACGGGAAGGAAGTCGAATTGAAGAGGGAACGAGGCCTTTTCAGATGTATTTTTTTTTCGCAGTGGAAGATTTTATGTTGAGCAGCGAGCAGGTCTGGTGTCTGAGGGCGACACAGCATTCAACAATCTGGTAGTGACTCTTGAAATCTGCAGTGTGCTAGTGCTGTGTGCCGCAGGAAACCCAGTAGGTACAGTTCAACTAGATAAACTAAGGGAGCGCATGCTATAGGGGGAGGTGTGAGGCTCAGTTGTTGTGACAGCGGGGGCTTTTACCTCATTAAACTTTAAAATGAAACCTACACGCTCACAAGAAGACAAAAAACACTTCCAGTGTTACTTTGCGTTTCCTCTTTGGTAATGTGCAATAATAAAGTAATTTATTGTCAGAATAATAGTCCCCAACCCTTTTACGGCCTGTTTATGTACAGAGCTTAGTCATAAACTTGAACTTCAGTGTACAGACTCGTGTCATGACTAGAGGTTGCTGGTTCAAGGCTTTAAATACCCAAGGGCACAAGTGTAACTAGACTCTGGTGTTTCTTAGCTGTTAACCTTGCAAGGTGTGGTTTTCCCTTAATACGTTAAAAGAATGCAGGCAGATACGTGAGGATTCATTTTACACAGCGTTGGAGTGTGAAGATCTATAAGTTAAAGCAGCATAAAAGGGATTTTTTATGTCCCAAAAATGGCATATTTTAAAGTTAATTTTCCAGATGTATAATATTTTCACACTAGATTAAATTGAATTATCATCATTAATTAATTCGTTTTTATGTTGGCTTTCTTTTTCTTTTGTCAACATGCACCTCAGACAAATGTTTGACATTTTGTTACTGTATCAACACTTTTTTTGGAGTAAGGAGGTTTCAGGCTCAAGCTGTGACACTGTGATCTGTCTAAACAGGAGTTTGGTAGTAACAGCTCTGCAGCAAGCAGTGTGTTTTTTTGTGTTTACTTCAGCGATAGCAAATGTTCTTTCTTGCTGATCATGAAACAAATGGCATGATCAATTTGGGAAACATTAAAATCTCATTGGCCCAGTTAAACGAAAGCTTGATTTGTCTGTAACACGTCGGCGGTTCAGCATCCTGCAGTGCAAAGTCTTCTCCTGCTTCCTTTTCCAATGGGTTTGTGCGTGTGTTTGGGTGGACATTGAGAGAGAGAGGAGGAGATGTTGGTTTGTTTACATTAATTAAGACTCTAGTGGAAAGGTGTGTTCCAATTGAATTGGTTTGTGCCTTCTTTGAACCGGCTTTGAAGCCTGAAGGTTGTGTGTGTGCATCATGAAGCGAGGACATGGATAGCTCAATCTTAAGTTTAAGATCTAACAACTTTGCATTGATCGGCCAAACAAAAACAAAACATCAACTTGTTCAATTTTAACTTTCCCCCCCAAAAACAATATGTTTCGGCAATGAAAGTAAAGATTGGGGGAAGATTGGGGACGTGGCAACTATCAGAGTATGGTTAAGGCCAGTCAATATAAGACACTTTAAAATGTTTAGATTTACGTAAAGACCATTGTCCAAATGTCCGTGGTTTAAGATTGCTGACTTGAAGCACCTGTGTTTAGGACAAACGCCACTTCCTGCATTGGAAAAAAAATGCTGTCAGTTAAAAGTAAATATCTATTGCAAATTAGCTGTGTATGAACATCATTTATTGAAGAAATCCTCCTTGCTTTGTGCCTTCTGTTTGATTTCTTTAGAGCCACAGCGGTTTCCGAGCCATTTGATTTTGATATGTAACAGAGAAAGTGTTAATCAACAGATGCGCGTGAACGACAGTGTGATGAAGAAACCAATAATAAATTGTTGCTAAATAATTGAATGTGCCGGCTGAACAGGAATTTGGACCCTGGAAGGATTTTTCACTATGAAGCAGCGACAGGAATTGTGGAGAGTAGAGAGTTTGTGATATGAAAAAGGGGGAGCAGATCAGAAACAGTGATGCTACTATCTTCATGAACAGGAAGATCATAAGTGAAACGTTTTTATCTTAACCGTGGCCACTATTTGTATATCAGCTGGCTGTCACTGGCTTTTTCTCTCTCAATAAAACCTGGACATCCTTTCGTCCATTAGCTGCTTATCTAAGCCGACATTGATGGGTGAATGTTGTATCATAATATACTTCTTTACCATAAGACTCTGTAAGCTCAGGCTAGTTTGAAGAAAGTGCAGGCAGGGGGTACTCTCTCCTTTTTAGACTGAGACTTATAATGTTTTTGGAGTCATTATTCAGGTAAATGGGTCTCATTTCGATGTGAAATTATAGAAAATGCAATAACGTTTGTTCCCCTTGAGGTTTCTTGTGTACATCACTCGGACAAACCAGCAAAAACACTGACGACCGCCTGAATTCACATTACCCTCCAGCTGCAATAATAACCTGGATATAATTCTTATATAATGTAAAATATTTCCAGACCACCAACTAATTTAGCTACTAATTTAATCAAGACTCAAAGAAAGTAGTGTGTTTAGTTTTCCTACTGGAAAGACTAGCGTTAAAAGTAGCAAAGAGTAAAATAGTGAGTCTTTGTTACTGTGCTTATTTCAGACGGTTGATATTTGGTGACTGAGATGATGTATGTATGTTCTGTCAACCACATAAAGACTATATGCAGACACTGTATTAATATCTGTAATTGAATACAGCCGTATGTTGTTTCATTGCAGCTGACCAAGGCTCCGGTGTGTGAGTTCTTAGTTAGGTTTATAATAGAGGCCTCTGCTCCATGTTGTTTAAGCTTGCTTTGTACAGAGGATGTGAAGGAGGTGGCTGTTCTACACGCTCTTTTTTTATGCTGGGTTATCAAAAGAGGTTTCTGCCTCAGACATTTTTCTAGGTCAGGGGAGCTGCTCCTGTGCAAAAACACTTCTTTAGTGATGAAGCACTGTACCCAAGTAGTAGCTGAGGATTGCGAGTATACTTTACATTGTATTATTAATGGTTATTCTGCAGAACACATTAATATAAGTCCTTATAGTAAAAAGAAAAGGACAGGGCTTTTTTTTTTAATTTTTTTTTTAACAGATGAATAGTGGATCTTCCTGTATTTTCATTTCTGCTTACGTTCCAAATTTACGCAACACAGTTTTCAACTTCATCAAAATGGCTCTGTTTTCACAGGACTTGGCGTTTCTTTAGCGGACTCGAGGAGGTGGTGGGCAACCGGTCCACGCTAGATTTTTCCTAAAGAGTGTTCAGACGAGGTTAGCGCGGATGGGACTTCTAAGACTTCAGAAAGGGCCTGGTTGGGAAAAGGAGTGAGTATGGACAACCTTTCTGACTTCGGGGGCCCGTGTCCATCCAGCCGCAGGGAATGGGAGTGAGTATTAAAACCAATTAACTTCACTTTGTGATCTTTGTTTATCTCTGCTCCATACGCAGTACTTTACATGTACATATTCTATATTGTGCAAATAGTTCTTCAACCTTTCAATTATTCACAATTAAGATGTTGTATCAGTAGGCTGCATATAAAGGGTGAAAGAAACCTGAGCTAACATTTTAAACGGTTTTCTTTATGGATCGTAAGAATTAATGGGTGCATTGTTAATTATATGGTTAATTAATTATTAATAGCGTCTAAAATACAAAATCCATGTATTTCCTTGGTGTAGCTTTATTATTTATACACCACCCTCTAACTTAGATTAAAATAACTCAACCCAAGCCTGGAGCTGTACTCAACAACACACTCTGAACCCGACTTGAACCCGACTTGAACCCGACAAAGAGTCAGGTTCGGGGAGCAGAAGCCTGGAGGCACACCTTGAAATTGCTTATCTGTGGCAACTTACACACTGGCCGGTTAAAGTCTTTTTTGGATGAGGCTGTTTACATATACCTCAATGCTTTATGACTTTATGGTTATGTCTGTTGCCGCTGATGAACTTGTTACAGTATATTAAAGTCCACACGTGCCGCTCTGGCCTCAGATAGTAAATATTCACGAGCAGGAATGTGTAAAAACGATAACACTGGCTGCTCATTAAGCCCTCCTTCTGCTCTTTGACAGAACAGGTGTCCTCCAAAACATAAAATGTGATTCCACATGTTAAACTTAGCTGCCATATTTCTTGTCGTTATCAAACTGTGTGAGCCTGAGTGTGCACAGACCAGATATAGAGTAGGCCGTTTACATGTCACAGTGACCTGTTAAATGCAGGAGAAAAACAAAGCACTTCAACTGGGTTACCAGGTTATTCGAACAGAGTCATGGTGTTAACTGTGGAAAGTGCTTCCAGATATAGGATCACAGTTTTGTCTCGGTTAACCTCCTGAATCTGTCTGTTTTGCAGAAGACATTTTGACGTGTCAGTTTTTGTCACAAAAGGCGCGGCTGTATATGACAAAATCGATGATGGCTGAATTCCATTTAGCTGCTTCTTTTTCAGGGTTTTGGTGCCGTGCATGCTGGTTCACTATCACATTGTCACGGCGTGCTGAGACATTGTCAATGTTATTAGTAACATGTAATTTTCCTACTGTGATGAGTCAAAACGTCTGCTGTGAAAAAGGCCTGTTGTGAAAGGTTCAACAATGTATCATGACAACTTTTAAAGATGCCAAGCTATTATCTGAGGACACGGTGGAATCATCACACAAACTACATTTACCCTCTACGCCTGTGTTTTCCAGCACCAACAGCTGCGTGGACGATTTGATGGATGACGATGAGAAAGACAGGGCAAAAAGGTACTCAGTCTTTTTGTTTATGTTTGCATGTCGAGCATGGACATTTTAACTCCTATATTTACAACTATACTAAATAAATGTGTAGTTTCTGTGTTTGCTTCTTCAGTAATGGTGGTGGAAAACATGCATCTTTGGTGCTAGTTCAAGAACCTTGAAGCTTCAATGTTACATTATGGCTAAGACTGAAGTCCATGATTGTTAAACTATCTGATGAAATCAGCAAAACAAAATAGAAGTAATTCACAAACGATGATCACTTTCATCACCTCTTTGACTTCTTTGATGAAATATGTTTCTTGTAGAAATAGATTCTTAATTACATGAACCTTGAATCTGCCAAAAATGTTCTAAAGTATCCATAACTCCAGATTGATCGATATTAAAAGAGTCACCTCATTTCACAAACGTAACAATTTCTCTTATTAAAGCTGCATAAGTGTACTGATTAGCAGTCATTTGAAAGCTTTTGGCCGCCCGCTGGATATCCAATACTCCTCCAACTCCTCAGGAAAATATGCTTTAGCTTGCTAACTTTGTTCTTCTGCTGTTTGCTGTGTAGAAATCCGAAACAGGGAGCTAAAAGAGGCTTAACAGCTGCGGAGCTGGTTAATAATTCTCTGTGGGATCATCACAAGGAGCGACTGCTTTCACACTACACAAAAATATTGATGATGGCTCAAACCAAGTTGAAAGCAACAGCTGATACAAGCTGAAACAAATGAGAGCTCTCTCTCGTTTCTTTCTCTCTCCCTGTTTGACGTCCGTCTGCAACTAAGTGTGTCCCTGCAGTCTTGGCTAGCTTTCATTTTGGAAAAGCAATGCTCAGTCTGAGCAGTATAAATAAACATGAACTGCAGGTGCTTGATTGGCTGAGCCTCCACCTGCGATTCCACTGATTCATAATCGTTCTCTCGTGTTAACTGCTGCAGGGCTTCTCGTAACAAATCGGAAAAGAAAAGAAGAGACCAATTCAATGTGCTCATCAAGGAGCTATGCACCATGCTGCAGGGTCAAGGCCATCCGCGCAAGATGGACAAGTCCACCATACTGCAGAGAACTATTGACTTCCTGCAGAAACAGAAAGGTAGGGAAATATATACAGCATGTATTCCCAGTTTGAGAATTGTCAACGGACTGTATTAGTATTGTTTCTACTATCAGACACACCGTTATTAATTTCCCCCTTTACTTCCATTATTAACCAATAATACACTTCTTCTCAGGCGGTTTATTACACTCAATCCTTCGGCCTTGTCTTTTTCAGACATCACTGCGCAGAACGAAACGTGTGACGTGAGACAAGACTGGAAGCCTTCGTTCCTCAGTAATGAGGAGTTCACTCAGCTCATGCTGGAGGTAAAGCTCAGGAAGATGTGTTTGTGGAACAGCCCGAGTCAATTAAGCTCTGGCTTAATTGACTCGGGAAAAAGGAAACCCTCTCCCTTAAACACCCATGGAGAGCTGGGCCTAACTTCCAAAGTGTGGTAGTAGCACAGGAGGCACTTAGAGGCAAATAGGGAACGAAAAACGTGTTGTAATGCGTGTAACTACCACAGATGATGATGATATGTCACAATGTAAGAGTGCAATTTTTCATTTATGTCTTCACACCTTATGACATCATCGTCAAAGTGCCCAATTTCTCCCTCTTCCTACAGGCCCTAGATGGTTTCCTGGTTGCATTAACTACAGATGGCAACATCATATACGTATCTGACAGCGTCTCTTCACTCATTGGCCATTTACCGGTAAGTGAAGAGGCTGAAATAAGAGACTTATGTTCTCTTCCTAACACATTTTTTTTTTTTATTTAAGAATTTATAAAGTACAAATGCTGCTTAATTAAAAAAAGACCAGTTAGATGTTTACCGATATATTATTTGGAATCTGCAATTCATCTGATCTGACCCGGGACATGTTGGAAGTAGACATTTTATATTTGCCTTGATGTTTATTACATTTATGTCCCGAAAACACATTTACAAGAGATAGTTTGACTACCACGCCGAGATTTCAGTTTGTGGCTCTTAACTTCTTTATGGTAATGAATGAATGAAAATGAATGACATCAAAACTGCCATAAGCTCTGAGTATATCTGGAACTACTTTAAAATGCTTAAAGTTCATCTATCCTTTTGCACCAGTCAGATATGGTGGACCAAAATATCTTGAATTTCCTCCCGGAGCGGGAACACGGGGAGGTGTATAAGCTGCTATCATCCCACATGCTGATGACTGACCCCATTGCCGCTGACTTCCTTGACAGTGAGTATCCTATCGGCACGTCTGGCTCCCGTCTGTCTCTCACGCCACGTTGTGTCTGGTTGTCTCCCATATCAGGAGGTTAAAAATTCAGTTTGTGAGAGAAATATATCGTCAGCGTTGTCATTATTCTTTTTTAGCTCAAAGATCTGTGTAAGAAGGCTTTTGTCTGTCATACAAACTATATCTGACTCCTGACGAGTTATTTTCCCCGAAACATAATAAATAAAACTCTTTATATTTAGAGCAGGATGCCGAATTGGGGTCCAAAGTTTATTGGATTGGTGATTAGTGTGGATCTATGATTAGCCCTTTCGCTAATAATAGGAGCTAGCTTAGTATCATAGTTAAGACTTTAAATCACTGTTATGTTAGCACAGTAATCCAAAGCAGTGTAGTATATGGGGCTCAAGACACTGACCTTAATCCTGTGTTACTATTGGGCTTTTCTGAGAAAGAGAGATGGTGAGGAGCTAGTGTCTCGGCCTATACTTAGAAGCCTAAATAGCAAACTGTCACAGAGCCATGTCTGGAGCCATCCTCTTCTCTTTGGCACATTTCAAAAGAGACATCCGTCTTTTGTCTTTTTTGCATCAAAAGGATTGCCTGGCTTTTAAGCAAAATTTCTGCTTTACTTGACAGAAAATTCAGCTGAATCATGTTACACAAGATGTGAATTTAAAAAATATCTGAAAAGAATATTTTTTATAATTCACATAAAAGGTATCTTGAAGTGGTAGCCAAACTGCATTGGCCTTTCCACTGAAAACTTTAGATTTTTGAGCCTCTGCGGAATAATCCCCGGCTTGTAGCTGCTCGCAAATTATGCACACTTTCATCGTAAATAAAGTCGAGGCCAACCCTTTGACCACTCTTCAGAGAGTTCACGTTTGAGAGCGACTGAAGTGTAACGTTAATTTGTTATTCTTTCAAACCATAAATCTGCTTCTTTGACTCTCCCAGTGGATGTACATAATGTATTAATGAATATTAAAACATTACATAAGCGTTATGCCATCACCCTTTTGTTGTTTTAATACTTGAGAGCAGACATTATCTATTGTGAGATCTGTTTGAAGTATTGTGAATACAAGGTTACATATGATTTGCACTTTTGTTTCTGTAGCATAGAAATGACACTTTAGATCTTTCTCTCCACAATGCGGTTCAGGAACACATGCTCAAGAAGCCCCTCATTAAGAGACACTTTGTGATAAAGATGCTGTATTATGAATAAGTTGTTAACCTTGAAAATCAATTCTGCTGTTTTTCAGGCGAGACACATATTGAATTTTGCTGTCATCTAGCCCGAGGTAACATTGACCCAAAGGAACCGCCTGTGTACGAGTATGTCAAGTTTGTGGGAGATTTCAAGTTTCATAACAATGGTGAGGATTTCTATTTTTTACTTGTTTTAAAGACTTAGGTTCAGTAAAATCCGTAACTTTAGTGCAGTTAAGGTCCATCAAGTCTCTTAATCTGCTTTTTGCTTAAAGTTACTGTGAGGAACTTTTAACTACTTAGGAAAATGTCTCAACTTAATACTGATGACTCTATATGACCTACATAAGTAAATGAGAACATAAGTGAGAAGATTGAAGGAGTTATTCTTGAGGCTTTTAATCGGAGCCACCGGGTCGGAGTCCACACAAAGTCACGTTGGTTCACCAGAACCCGACCTGCAGCCGGTGGAGAGCTGCCCGCGTCTCCTCCTCCGGCCAGGAGCAGAGCGTCGCCACACTGCTCCGCCAGCGCGCTGCTCCGCCAGCACGCTGCTCCGCCAACACGCTGCTCAAGGCCAAGGCTGTATTGCTGAGCTCACTGGGATAAAGAGAGGCTCAGGGGGAACCAAAACCAGGACCGTGCAGGGCAGACTGTCAGACTGTCAGACCCTGATGCAATAAAACGAGAGGCTTTTCTAAATGGACCCCGGTGCTTGGAAACGCTTTTGTCCACAGGGACAAGTTCCTTGAAGTAGCTTTAACAAACTGAATGGAAAAATATACAAAAGAAAGTTATTTTTCATGGGATGGAATTAAGACGGATGTCACAGCTGACTGTATTCCCCATGTGTCTTGTCTTCTTTCACATAGTGCCTACATCTTCTTGTAACGGGCTCGATTTGACGTTGCCAAGAAGCCTCCAGTCATCGCTGGAGGAGCAGGTCTGCCTCATTGCTACTGTACGATTAGTCACGCCACAGTTTCTAAAGGTAAGACCAGCCCGGATATTAAAGTCTTGTGCCTTTCTTTCTCAGTTTGTGTTACGTGTGTGTGCTGTCTTTACTTTCTAAAGAATAAGAAATAAATAAAACAGTTGGTGGGGTTCTGTGCGAGGGATCATTAATCTTAATCTGGAGATTTCTTGTTGCACAATGTGTACCTTCCAACTGATTACATCAGTGGGATACATCTGATTTGAAATCTGGACACACAAACAGTGTTTGAAGTAAATGAAAGTCCTGTAACCTTTCTGAGATCGTGGTAATGTTGCGATCAACTCACGTATCACAGTAACAGTTAAATACTTACCTCAACCCGTTCTTAACTTCTAAGCCCAAAAAAATGCAAGTCTGGCAGGTGTTTTCACTGTTATTTTTTTTACTCTTGCATTTTTCTGCCTTACATGAGAAAAAGCGCCAGAAGAACCAGATCTATTGGACAGGCTTCAACTCGCCCCCTCTACTCATTCCAAAATGTAAAAGACACTGATTGCACTGATTTGCCAGATGGACTGTAACCGTGTATTCGGCACCATATGACACATGGATTATTTTTTCCCTCAAACAAATCTACTGCAAATACTGGTTTTATTCTGCAGTTTTTTTTAACTCTACACTTGAAATATTTTTGATTGTTATTTTACTCCCACAGACTACTTTCAAACAAATATAATTGAACGTAAACAAAATTGTCAGGCACTAAAGGCAAGTGCTTGACCTTGGAGCAGCAACATACTGTGCATTTTGAGATATGTTTCACAGTATAAACATTATACCAACATAGCAATAGGAATTACACTTCTCCTTCAAAAATGGTTAAATCCCATTTTATATTTAAACGGACTACATTGTATTTGTGAAAATGTGTTTGGCTGTTATGTGTGAACAAAGTGGACCATTTGCAGAGAGGACGTGATGTATAACGTCTTCCTGCTTCACATGAGAGTAGCTGAATCTAGTGAATGAGATTCAAATCCCCCAGTGACCGAGGCAAAAAGAAAATATTATAAGACGGCTAATTCCATGCATTGCTGTGAAATCCCAATGGTGACTTTCTCACTCTGTTATTTTTATTCAGGATTTGTGTAATGTGGAAGATCCCTGTGATGAATTCACATCCAGACACAGCCTTGAATGGAAGTTCCTGTTTTTAGATCACAGGTAAACGATTTGTATGATTCCTTCTCCGATTAATTGGGAGTGTCGCTTTTTTCCGCAAGAATTTGTCTTTCTTGCATGTTTATCATCTCCTTTTTATGTTTCAGAGCGTCACCAATCATTGGATATTTACCCTTCGAGGTTCTTGGAACTTCTGGCTATGATTACTACCATGTGGATGACTTGGAGCTTATAGCTCAGTGTCATAAGCAGCGTGAGTAACTGTTGCTTCTCTGTTCTCTACCGCCTCCACCACCACATCCACGGATCCATCACAGAAAAATGGGTCCCAGGTTTACGTTCTGTTTTTCCTCTCCTCAGTAATGCAGTTTGGAAAGGGTAAATCCTGCTACTATCGCTTCCTGACCAAAGGTCAGCAGTGGATTTGGTTGCAGACTCACTACTACATCACTTACCACCAGTGGAACTCCAAACCTGAGTTCATTGTCTGCACTCACACGGTTGTCAGGTAAGCCCGGTCTTTTTCACCCTGTGGTGCTCTAACGTCTGCAGAGGGAGGGATGTGTGCACTCTGTCAGCGTCCTGAGATCAGGGACGTGTGCAAGGCATCGGTTGTCTTAAAATAACGTTTAGATTAATGTAAAATTAGATATACACTCACACGTACTCTCTCCATGTGCTGTTCTCTCAGTTATGCTGAGGTGCGAGCTGAGAGGAGGAGAGCGTTCGGCTTTGAGGAGCTGTCTCCACCTGAGATCGCTCCCTCTTCAGTGAAGGTAAGAGTTATGTTCCCTTTTACATCCAGTGTGTGGCGTTCACAAGGTCAGCGTTTATTTCAGCTTCAGATCTGACCCTCGGTGTTGAACATCTCTCTGTGTGCCAGGCTCAGGAGCTGTACTTGGACATCTGCTCCACACTGGACCCTCCGCGGGACAGAAACAGCGGCGCACGTTCGGTATCCTCCCACAGCTCCCGGAAGTCCTCCCACACGGCGATGTCAGACTCTGCATGTGAGTCATCCTCTGCTCCCTAAAGTGCTAACTCACTCAACAGCAGGTCAACATGTACAGAAATCCTGCTCCCATAACTTGCTGAAGGAACTGCTGTGTTATTTAAATTCAGCGGAAAGAACGTGATTCTCTTCTGTGGAGAAATTACAGACGGTGAGGCTTTGGAAGGAAATGACTGCTGTTGTTATTCACTGCAGCATCGGTGATAATGTTCAGGCTTTCAATGGGTCAAAATAATAGCAGATTATCCTTTTTCAAATTTAGAATAAAATCATTCCAATAGATTTAAACCTGACAAATCCTACAGTTGATCTGAGAGGACTTTGTTTTTTCGGAGGTAAAATCTTCTGTAACTAAGCACCAGGAGTCAAGAGAACACCTACCTTTATCTATATGTGGGTGACGATGCATCTATGATGAAATGTTCCCAAGGCTTACTTTAGCATGCCCTGTTCGTTTGAGCCTCCATTCTCTCTGACTTTAGCTGCTCTTCCACCCACCGTCTAAAACTTTTCACTTCCATCTGTATGTCCAATACACAGCGGCAGTGGCAGACTAATTACAGTTGCTTTTCATAAACATAGCTGCTGCTGCTGTCTTCCCACACATAAAAAAAAAAAGTCTTTCACTATTTCCAAAGACGTATTCATAAAACTGTATCTGTCAGAAAAATAGCTCGTAGATGGTTTCTCTCAGCTTATTCATTTTGCGTCGGCTACGATGAAAAAGCATCCGCTGAATGCATTCCAGTTTGTGGGTTTCAGTCAGAGGCAGAATGAGGTGGCAATCTGGGGCTGGTGAATCAGCAGTATTGTTATAAAACCAGAAAGGAAATGAATTTAAAAAGTTGTTCTGCCTATAGCTACTCTGCTTAGGACAATTCCCCATTGGTTCAAAGAGGATACAAAAAAATGCGAAGTTCATTGCAGTGTTATTAATACACTAATGCCAATTATAATCACATGATTATTTGCTTTTCCTCAATAGAGACCTCATGCTTTTTGATACATTGTATGCACGTCTTCACAACAAAGAGCCCAATCTTTAAACAAAGAAGATTATTGGATATAAGCAAATATTTAATGAAGCTGTTCTTTCCCGGATGAGCACAGCTCTGACCGGGGAATTCATAATAAACTGTATCCCCCTCATGAAATGAGCAGAACTTCAAGACTTATAGTGTATCAAGCCTTTGTTGATTTGTTAGCTGTTATTTGACAAAGAAAAGCAGTGATGACCTAACTGAACTCATCCTCAGTCTACTATTATCTAAGTGTGTTTAGAGCTGACCTGTCTGTCTTGCAGCAGCTAACTCCTACACTGAACCCTGCACGCCATCATGGCAGTCTGCTTCCATTGGGACAGAGAAGACGTCTGCCAGACTCCAACCTAGTAGTTCAAAGGTCAGTTCACAAGGTTTGCGTGTCTCTGTCGGTGTTTGGTGACAAGTTGACACAATATCATGTCACAGATTGCAAAGATTTATTGTAAAACGTTGTCCTTTTCCCTGTAGAATTTGGCAAAAAGACAAAATTCCTTTGACCTCGTTCCCCAACTGAGCCTCCCCCTTTCTCCTACCTGCAGCAAGCACTCCGCAATGGTCAGTGCTTAGACTTCCTCTCCTGCCTGTTGCCTTCCTCTCCTCTGTTTGTGTACAATGTTTTATTGTTATGACTGTTGCTGCTTTGTATTTATTTCATCTGTTGCTTGTGCCTCCGGTGCATCCTGATCATATTTTTTACTTGTAAAACCAATTTCAGGTGTGAAGAATCACAAGAATAAGCCATTATATGACTCGTGCTAGTTGATTATGTCCTCAGATGCTACGTTGACTGAAAAACAAAAGAAAACTTTTCTCATGTCTGTTGCATTTTTTGGATCATGTCTTTGCAGCAACAGCAAACTCAACAGCCGCCGCCGCCGCAGCAGCAACAGCAACAGCAACAGCAGCAACAGCAACAGCAGCAGCAGCAGCAGCAACAGCAACAGCAGCAGCAGCAACAGCAGCAGTCGTCGTCGCCCATGTATCAGCTGCCGCAGCCCCAGCTCTGTGTAATGAACCAGCTGAAGGAGCAGCTGGAGGAGAGGACGCGCATTCTGCAAGCTGACATTAAGACGCAGCAGCAGGAGCTGCACGACATTAAGGAGAAGCTTCACCTCGCTAATATCCAGGTAACACTCCCATAAAGAAAGAAAAACAACTATCCATGGCGCACTAAAGAAAAAGAAGATAGCTGCAGACTTTAATCTAAACATAAAAAAAAAAAAGTTAGGCATTTAAGTAAGAGCTGTTAATGAAATTCAATATTGTAAGCTCGCATTACCTAACCCCTCAGAGTGATGGTGGAAGGGCCCCACCAAGAGGCCGGCCCAAACCAGTTCAGCTTAAGTACTCTAACCACTACATGACCCCCATAACAATATGCCAGTGCCTGCTGGATGTGAAGGCGACATGCGATGAGCTGTGATTTGAAACACAAACGCACATTTTCGTGCAACAGATTAATGTAAACTCACCTAAATATGAATAAATCTAGGGCATTACAGACACCCTGCTGTGATTTTAAACACCAAATAAAATAACTAAATAGAGTTTGTCGTATTTTAATAATTAACAAGAATTTTCAAGAAACATCCCTGTGGAAGCAAACTTACAATTCAAATTAATAAAAAAAAAAAAAATTAAAGTTAATGAAGGATAGAATAATATTTCTGTCTATGTGTGTGTAAGATGTTGTTACAGCAGCCTGTCCAAAATGACTTTGGCCAGGCCCAGCAGCAGCAGCAGCAGCAGCAACAACAACAGCAACAGCCCCAGCAACAGCAACAGCCCCAGCAACAGCCCCAGCAGCAGCAGCAGCAGGGATCAGGCAGGGCGGCCCGGCACAGCCAGTCGGGGTTGACCAGGCAGCACTCGGGCCACTCTAAACCACCGTCCTGCGGGGCCCACAATTCATCCCCTCACTCAGTCCTGAGAGAGAACAGCTCGCCCTCAACACAGGTACAGAGCTGCACGAGTGAAAAACAAAAATGTAAAACAACTGCTGTTTGGAAAGCTATCTTGTAATGTTAGGAGGGTAAATATTGAATGAAATTACCTTCAGTCATTAGCGGCTCACGACACCACAGGAGACAGGTTATGGATTCAGCCGTTAATGTCAGTCTGTTATTTAAAGATATAAACATCACAACAACAACGGGTGGTATTCAGGTTGACAGCCATATGCTGCCTGCCCTTGGTGCTTGTTTACACTGTAGTAAAAAGACACAGAAGCCTGATGTTTCAGGTGATGACATTTAATAATCACAACATCAAAAATGCACATTTTCTTTTCTTTTGCCTACTTATACTGTATTTTCATGCAGGAAGGAAGTATCTGCATATTAGATATTTGGTTAATGTTTAGTTATTACATGCTGTGTGTGTTTCCTCCGTTGCAGCAGGTCCAGCAGAGGATTGCACGGACACAGTCGGTGAGCGTGCCCGTGCAGACCAACACAAGTGTGACGATGCCCTTCTACAGCAACCCCATGATGTTCTCTCAGACCAACACCAGGTCTCTGCAGGACGCCAGCCAAAGACACACAGACGGCGAGTTCAACCAAGATGGACAACTACGGTGAGAGACAATATGTTTCACATCATGAAATGTGAAATCCAGCCACTTAAAACCACAGATGACATTGGCAGTATGGCATACATTATGGGAAATTACTAAAACGCCGTCAGCTTTATGAATAGCGGCCGCAGTTAGCAGGGAAAACATCTTCCTTCAACTGGTTACCACCTGTTTTTTAAGTGTTGTACTACCTTGATATTCTTTTTAAGAGGAAAATGCTCCCTGAAACCTTGCTTTGAGCTTATTTTTTTTCTCACAATACAGATTGAGTTCTTTCACTGACCGATTTTATTCCCTGCAGCATGCTGCTCAACCAGCCGATGCAGGCGCTGGTTCCCACCAGCAGTGTCACCTCGCAGCCTTCCCAGTGCAACATGGGCATCTCCCAAACCATGTGAGAACTGTTTAATTACACTGTACACACACACACACACACCTTTCTGTTTGCACGGTGCTATTTCATGTTGTGCCTAAGTCCGTCGCTGTGCCCTCCAAACAGATACACCTTGGAGCAGCAGATCATCGCCCCGTCATTCTCCATGCAACAGGTCAACTGCAACGCCGTCCTCGTCCCCTCGCCGGTCTTCACGTCCCCCATAATGATCCCACACAACAGTTTCATCGCAAACCAGTCGCAGTCCGCCTATCAAGCTCAGCCTCAGGCTCCTCAGCACTCCCTGCAGCTCCAGCAGCCCCAGCAGTTCTTTCAGGTACGACGTCCGTCGGCTGTGTAGTGATGACGCAGTGTCCGTCCCTTTGTGTAAGTTGTTGTCCTTTAGACTTCGAGACTTTAACTACAAGTCATGTGTGAGGGCTAGTTGCACAATGCAGCTCAGTTTAATTACCAATGGCTCTGTTTGGAACTGATTTATAATAATTTCAGGCATTACACTGCATCTAAATCCTTGGTTACCACAGCAACAAGCTACTGTGTAATTCTGTCAGAGATCCGTGTTATTCTCAATCACTCCAAAACCTCGGCTTTGCAGAAAAGCTCTGATGCAATCGGAAATTTATTAGGCCAGATAAATAATTTTCTCCGGACTTGTTCGTCACGCACAAGTCACAAGTCACAAGTCCATGCTCCATACCCAAGATTTTACGTCATCATTTTCTAGTGAGAATTAAATCAGACACATTCCTTTTGTGTGCAGTCGTGGATCACAGAGGAGCATGTTGCCATGTGCGGAGGACAACATCACGTCTCTGTATCAGGGCTTTAGTTCATTCTCTCTCTAAAGACTGCGCTATTGAAATAACAAAACTACAGCAAGTTAAACGTCAGCACGACCTGTTCTGCTAATGTGTGAAAGGAAAACATTACGGTGCTGCCGGGGCTCTTGAGCAGCCACAGAGCTGCTGCCTGCTACTCGGGGTCAGCGGCAACTGTTCATTGAGTAACTCTTGGAGGACACACAGTTGGCGTCACGGTCCTGGGTCTGTGCTTCGTCTGGTTCCTGTTGAGTTTTGAAAGTTCACTCTCACGCGTCACGTCTGGGTTCACTTCCTGTTTTTGTGTTTTCCCGCCTTTGTGATTATCGGCCCCTCCCTGATTTGTTCCACCTGTGTCTCATCACCAAGCTGCCCTTGTGTATTTAGCCTGCGTGAGCTCCCTCGTTCAATGTCAGGTTGTCTGTGTTTCTTACTACTGTTCCTCGTTCCATTCCTCCTTAGTTTATTTTTTATTTTCCCCCTCTGGTCTTGGATTATTTATTACCAGCCTGCTCTGTCAGTTTTGTTCTCTTTGTGACATTAACGCTTGCCTTTTGTTCAATTCACCCTGCCTCCCTGGTGTCCTACATTTAGGTCCTCTTTGAACTCTGGAAACAGTTTTTGTTTGCATCATTTTGGCTTTTGCTAATTACCCTCCTCTTGTGTGATTTAACGTTTTAAGCTTGAAAATCATTACACTTGCTCCACTCGCATGTTTAACTCCCACTTGAAGTACTGCAGAGTCCGCCTTAATATTTAGAGATGGCACAAGTGTATACACTAATTATTATAATAAATGGGCAACAGTTCAAGATCATGTTCTCATGTTTCCTTTTGTGTCTACAGATGGCTCAAGGACTTGTACACAGTGGATCTACGCCAGCCTTCTTACACACCACTAACGTCCCACAGCAAAGCACTGTGGGATACATCCAGCAGCAGCAGCAACTGCCGCAGGCGCAACAGGCGCATCAGCAACAAAGGCAATACCAACATTCCCAAAACCAGACTGGCAGTGTTTCAGACTTCCGAAATATGCTGACTCGGTAGCGCCCGCGGACCGCGTTAGAGCGCTGAGATAACCCACTGTGCCGTCGCCGTGTAGGCGGGGGCACGTTGTGGCATTTGGAAGTGAAACCCGACGTCAAGTTCTGCCGCGGAGATGCCTGGGAGTGGAGGATTGCTTCTCGTGACCTCACTGTTGGTGTCTGGCTGCCCCGTTCAGAAGAAGGCGGTCCAGTGCCGGAGTGAAAACCACAAGCGGAGGCTGCACTGACCGGACGTCACCCGCAGGACCCGAGGAGAGTCTGAGGGGCTCGGCCTTCACCGCCGGCCCGCATCACACTCAGTCGTCCATCAGTGAAACTGCTGGAACACGTGGATTATCAAAGCTCTCAATGAGACACCACTTTCACATGTTTACACGTGGAAGGTTTTCACCGGAGAGAGTTTCCTTCTTAAGTGTGTGTTTGCACTTTGGTCCCGCCCCCTACCAAAAGGTAGAATATTTATTTTTGCCCCTGAATTAATATTAACAGCTCAACACCCCTCCCCAGTGACGATCATCCCCTCGGTTCAGATTTTTAGCTCCAGTATAAATGGTTCATCTCATAAAAGGGATCTGAGTCCGTGGGACGTCGACGTCAATGTTTATTTCAGCTGCAGACGTCCAACACGGCTCCCGTTCTGCCCCCAAAACTATCATTTACCTGCAGCTACGTTGGCGGCACGTGACTAGAGAGGGGCTTTATTGTGAAACGGGCAGCGGGGAGATGACTGTCATATCTGGAATCAGGTTGGGTAAGAATTGAAGTGTAACGTGACGCTACACTGGGATGCTGAGGGAGGGGGGCGGTGGGGGGGGGTATTCTCCAATTGTTAGAAAGGTCTATCTAGATTTTTAAAGCCTCAATCGGGGACTGCACAAGGGATGCTACAACTGTCGCACCACTTTTCGCTGAGAAAGGACAACAAAGCTCTGAAGTCCTGATTTCAGGCGCTTCTGATGAGCTCTGCAGCACGAGTCCTTAAACAAGCTACCGGGGGAGGGAGGGGGGGCGGGGGGGTTTGTGCCTTTCACCGTGGTTCGTCCACGGTGCGGTTCGATGGTTGTGTCTGATTAGGGCTTTAAAAATCCAGCTCAGGTCCATTTGGAATACAAAGTTATATTTTCATAGGTCATAATTTATTGTTTTCCGCAACAAATTTAAACAAATGACATCTAGATTTGTAATGGATGTATTACAAATATATATATATATTGGATGCTTTTTCGCAACCTTTTCATCAGTAAGTCCAAACTCTTTTTGAACCCTTAATATATTTAAGGTAGCTAATAAGATTAATATAATTATTTACAGAAGCCCCAAAACACTTCATGTTTATTTATTACATACAGTATATATTTGAAACAATATAACGGATTAAGAAACAAATTTTATACTCAAAGGTTTGAATTGATTTTACGTGTTCATATAGACATTGAAAGGTCATGTCTTGTCTTACCCCATCTGGGTTAATGGTTTGTGTGTGTATGTATATATATATATATATATATATGTATATATATATATACATATATATATATATATATATATATATGGCTCTTATACCCCAATACAACAAAGTGCTGCAGAAGTGTGAGCTTGGTCATTTAAATATCTCGGAGAAATGATTCGGGATATCTGAACAGTATTACCCTGTTTCATTCTGCATTCCTGTTTATTCTGGTCATTCTTTTTTTATTTCTTTTTTTACCATCTGACAAGTCACTAGATTATCGCTCTAATCGTGACCAAATGAGCTCATTTACAAGAAAACAATACATCGCTTCCTGCTATGAATGTGATATCGTCATAAAAAACAAATACTGCGAGGTTTTATTTCCCCTGAAAATACAGACACCTCTCATGTATTATTGTTTGGAATATCACAACAAAAGCACTACATTGTGTGCGTTCGTCTGGAAGTCGCTCGCGGTAGTTGTGTCAGTATTTCGAGATGTTACAATCTTTTCGTACTGTGCTTTTCGTACGACAATCCTTTGAGTTCATCGGCTCTTGAGAGATTCTCTGAAGCTTCTTGTAACTGCAGTCCTATCGCTAAACGCTCATTCTGAATATACCGTTAAGTCCGACTGCAGCGCTGCAATAATGGTGAGGTGACCGCTGGACCGAGAAGAGGTTTGGAGCTCAAACAGTTGAGCATCTCTCATCAGTTACAATCTGATAACTTGGAAACTGCCCGTCTCAGAGTCTGACTTCATCATTTGAATTTCAAAATCTATCTTTTAAATCTGTTCCTGGATTACACACTTGTTTCCAGCTCAACAGGAGAAAAAAAAAAAAAAACTCTGTTTATCGTGACTCAGTGTCTCCTGAACGCCTCACTGCGGAACTTGTGCTCCACTTTATAAGAAGCTCGTGCTCAGAGCGTTTGGTCCGAGCCCCGTCCTCCAGGCCGGTGCTGTTCAGAGGACCAGAACACTCCACATGTACGCTCAGTGCCGATTCTCACTTTCCTATGTGCAATGTCCATTTGAAAAAGAAGAATGTTAATTTATACTGTTTTAAATGTTTCACGGCCAATGTACGATGTATATAGAGGTGTATAATAAGCCATTGTACCATGTAAATTATATGGAAGTATTTTTTTAATGAAAATGTCCTTACATTCCTCCAACCGTTTATCGGCAGTATCTTTTTTTTCTTCTTTTTTTTTAAGGTATCAGATGTGTCCAGCGGGAATGTGGTGCAGAGACGTGATAATTAAAGACAGAAACTCTGGAGTAAAAGGTCATACGTTCACCTTGATCATGAAAAAAGATGAAATGAAGAATCTGAATCCTTACATCAAGCAGAAGGTCTCGAAAGGGGAATTTCCCCTTTTCTTTCTAAAGGTAAAAGGATTTCAGTGGTTTAGCTTTTAAGAAAAAAGTGCAATTGTTCATCATCACGTTCTGTTTTTAGACGGTTGAGGGACGTCTCGGTCTCTTTGTGTATTTCTACACATCCACATGTGGTACAACAGTTTAGTGAGGGAAGTTCAGCCAGCAACTCAGAGGTGCCATAAATGACTCTCCCTCATTTCAATCACTGAAAGAGATCTAAAAGATATGTTTTTTTGAAAATGTTACCATTTTCAACCTTTCAGTCAATCGCAGTAAAACTTCCCCTTGAGGTTGTTTTCCCATTTAAACGCATCAGAAGAGTTCAGTCCATGTTTGTCTACAAAATGACTCATCTTTCTGTTGTTTGCCTTGCAAAGGTGGTCCAGGGAAAGACTGTGTATTAAACTCAGCGACTGAGATGGTTCATGCATTGTGCTCCATGTGGATTAAGCCACTACGTTATCTTAAGTCTCCGCCACATGTTTGGATGCGGGAGGATTTTTCAAGTGTGTACTGCTTCACAGACGTTATTATAAATAATCCATCCGCTCTGTCGGAGCCGTTTGTCTTGTAGTTCCTAAAAGTATTTGCAGCACCTTTTTTTTTTTTTTTTTAAATTCAACTTTCAGAGTGCTTTCCTTCTTCATGGGGTTTTTCATTGAGTGTCATTGTTTTTGAAGGCATGCGATTCACATTTAACTTGTACTTTTCTGGTTTTGTAAAATAGCGACTGACACCTTTAAATGTAAGCGTGGAGAGTCCGATCAATGCTTTGTGTGACATTTGCCAGGACATGAACAAAACCAACCTGGTGCACAGCCATTTCTGCAGTTTCAGTGCAGAAACAAACATTGAATATATTGTATAATAGAATGTAAAAAAAAAAAAGAAGAAGTTTAGACTATATATAGTTGTTTATTTTATATGTCTAATAGATTATATATGTATGTTAAATGATTTTAAAATTAAAGTAATTTTGTAACAGATAATGAAGTGTCTTATTAGAGGAGGTGAGGCTTTTTTTTTTTTTCGTTTCAAGTTGGTGTTGCACAGTCACTTGTACGGCTTGTTTTCTTTCTGTATTCACCATCGACATAAGCTTTAAAATATCGTTAATATTGTTTTAAAAGAAATTAACAAATTAAGTTTACATTCGAAAATATCTTGATATTAATTATGATATATATATATCTATATATATATATATAGAATTATTTATAAATCAACCTGGATATTGTGAAATATTTGAAAATAAATATTTTTAAACATATGTATTGGTATTCTGAGCAAACTGTTTGCATAGAAAGTTATTTATGTACGGGACTGTTTCTCAACTGTGTTTTTATTGCAAAAAGCCTTATCTTTAGTGGTAATCTATGAAAAAGATATGGAGGAGAGGCTTGGCAGCAGTACTGATGCACAATATTGTGCAACAAGGTTTCAACACTTCTCTCACACAGCAGAGGGCAGCCCATATGAGCCACTGTCACACCTCCCTGTGATTTCATTTTCACAGTGATTCATTTGATGTCAGCCATCCCAAAAATACCATTCGCTTCTCCAAAAAGAAGAAGAAAAAAAAAGAAAGAAAAGAAAAGTCTACAGGGACGATTTGCTGGTTCAAGGAGTTAAACTTGCAGAGTGTTGTAAGCTGACAGCTGCAGTAAATACACAGTGGAATTCTGATGGTAATAAAATACGCAGTTTCATGTATTTCAGTATTTTTAATTGATTGCATTAACATCTTCCGCTCTTCAAAAGCACTATTTAAAGAGCGATGTGACATTTACTGTACATATGTAACGGGGAAATCAGAGGATTTAGAGACGTATCAAATTGAGATTTGGTCTAAAACCTTTCGCTCTTTCTGTCCAAAGTGACGTTTTAGTGACATGATTAATGTTCGCTGCTGATCTTAATTGACAGAAACCTCCGTCACTCTGTACACCTTGTTGATCATGACTTCCACCTCGTCTCCACCCAGATGGCAAAGGTCCAAGACGCACACGACATGCGTGTCCTCCAGCTCGGTGGCCGTCGCCAGGACCTCCTCTGTAAGACAAACATGTCGCTGTCACAGTGACGGTGAAAGCGCTGACCGTGTATTAGTGACAGAAGACCTGCAGGTCTGCCGGATGTCAAGGCCGAACCGGATGGGTGTTGGTTCTCCCGTTCCACCAGTGTGTGTGTGTGCTACCTGGCTCGGGGAGCGTCGACTCGCTGTTGCCGTCGGTGTCGCCGAGCGGACAGAGGAAGCCTGACGAAAGGCAGGACAGCATGGTGTTGCCGTGGGGATCCTGAGGAAGGCCGACAGCTCTGGGCTCATCGGAGCTCACGACGGGCAAATATGCAGCGTCGACGGCTATCTGCTTGTTTAAGCCTGTCAAAAAGGTCAAACAAAGGAGACTGGCAAACTGTCCTCATTTTTCTTTTCTGACAATCTAAAAACATGAGTCATTTTTTTTTACGGATGTTTTTTTTTCCCCCGGGTCATTGTGCTGAATCACAACTAACCCTTTAAAACACCAAAGATCAGATCAGAGTAATTCTCACGATAAAACGTTACCTAATATTGTTACTTGGTAGTATCCTGGACAAACCCCAGGACTGATGACGTCTGCGTCGCGCTCTGCTGTCCAGCGCGTCGGTTGAAGGTTGCTTTGCTGCAGGAGGACATTCTTTTCGTCTAACGTGAACCTCCGAGACACGCTGTCCCGGTACAGACCGCCTCGAACCAGATGTTCAGACACTTCTTGTCGTTGCCTCGGCCAGCTGCTGCTCTCCCAAGACATTACATCGGAGTCTGATGGAAACAAACACAACGGTGTTGCGCAGTGTCAGAACATGTTCGGTCCTCCTGGTGGAGCAGGAGCTCCCGTAACACACCTCCATTTGGACTTTCCAGCTGTTGGCGGCATTCCACACTCTGAGCCTCCTCAGATCCAGAGTCCCTCTCTTCTTCTTCTTCCTGCTCTTGTCCTCTCTCTGTTTCTTTCTGCCTCCTGGAGGAGCAGAAACAAATGAGCTCAGAAGGCTTAAGCTGGATGACTGATGAACACCACCAGCTGGAGCTTCAGTACCTTTTCGCCGACGCGCCGGCACGATTCAAAGAGGACTGCGTGGCTTTTCTGCAACAAAAATAAAACATGTTGATATTTTACATTTCATTAATGGATTAAAACTCTTCTTGACGTGTGCTCCGTCTAGCCACCAAAGCACAATTATTGATTCGCTATCAAGCTCACAAATTTGTCGGTCTGGAGTCAAATCGTACCTCGTTTCAATTCTTCTTTTCCTCCCGCCGGCTGAGATTTTCTCAGGAGAAGCAGATGTTGAACCGGCCGCCAAAGTCTGCTCAGCTGTTGAGGGCTGCTTGTGTGCGTCTGGTACCGCGTGTTCACACGCATCAGTAGAAACATCTTGCACCTGCAGAAAATCACAGTTGGCTTCTTTTTTTTCAGCTTTCAAAGGGTCACTGCTCTTGAGGGAAAAAATGCTTTGAAATAATGTCTGTTACCTCTTTCTCTTCTGTTCCTCGAGACTCTGTGGTCTTTGGGGTTTTCATGTACCGCACCGCTGTGATATGTCCTTGGATTGCAACTTTTTTATGTTCCCTATAGTGCAGAGTCTCCAACTCCTTCTTCAAGTCAGCCGCAGCAACCAGAGGAGCTTGAGCTGAAGACGGAGCAGAGAGGTTTTAAAATAAAAAGTGGTCGGGATAATATACTCAACCTTTACAGGCCAAACTAATGTCTATAAGTAGGTAGTCTAATAATGAATGTATAGTCTTCTTATGGGCAGCTTGAAAGAAGAGATTTTTACAATCTCAAATAAAGATGTAGAAAGAATAACTCCCTGCAACCACGCATTAAGATACAGAGCGCAGGTGCACAGTGCAAATGATTTATCTGGACTGGACAGTGAGCTGGCAGAACTGCAGGAAAATGCTGACCCAGATTCTATTTCACTGCTGCCGCCCACAAGAGAACAGAGTGAATCACATTATGCTTCAGTACTGAGGAGGAGTTTATCTTTTCATGCCCTGAAATTATAAAAGAAATTACATTTTTAATTTATATAAAAAATAATTCTGGGGCTAATTAGTGTATTCTGAGATAGAGAAAAAAAATTAGAAAAAAAAAAAAAAAAAATGTATGTATGTATATTTTCCTCACCTGAGGCATCTAGCATCGACTGGGTGAATGCCTGAGGGGGCCGAGGGTAGCAATAATGACCACCGACAGAAGTCTTCTGGAGGACAACGTTGTCCTTGAGAGTTTTGGTCCACTGGATGAAGCGTTTCACTCTGGGGTCGCTCACATACGGCTGACCTTTGTGGAAGCCTGTTGTGGAGACAGGCGGCTCAGTGACCGATACCGTCCACGCATACAACGCGCCGCCATCGGGTACCGATTGCTCCAGCTGTGCTCACCTGTGACGAACGTCTCCGTCTCACAGCTGCTGGTGAGGTAGGACAACGAGCCTTCCACTTGGCAAACTCTCATCTGAGTGCACACCAGGTAGGTCACTGTGGCAGAGAACACGGCGGAGCCAACAGACTTCATGAAAATGCTTACAAGTGCGGCGGCGGCGCTGTCGGATCGGAGCCGATACCGTTGACTTACTCGGGCTTATGCGGCTGAAGACTTCTGGCTGGGACGAGGAAAAAACCTCCAGGACGAAAGGACGGTCAGACGTTCCATCCACCGCGTGGATCCAGCGATACGTCCAGTATTTTTCTGGACCTAAAAGGTGAACACGGTCAATTGCCACGAAATTGATTAAAAATGTAAAAAAGGGAGATCAGCAGCTTTGCTTCAGTTTAAAAAAAATATTTCCAGTTGATAGATAACATGTGAAACATTTTTTTTTACCTTTGTTTCCTTTACTCTTGACTCTTTCAACACGACCAACAAATGTCACCAAACCGATGACGTCACATGACGAACTGCTGGACAGGTTTTCCAACTCTGACCTGCAAGATACATGAAGCATGGAGCACTTTTGTTTGAACAAAACTGTAATCAGCTTGTCTTTTGTGCATAAACCAATAAAATAGCATAGCGTGCATCGTGTTAGCTAATGATCGACAAATGTTAAACTTTAGATTGATGCCAATTCATAACCTGGTGGAGAACTGGTAGGAAACCTCGGGCAACCCCCACTGAGGCAGCACACTCTTTGGTGAGACCACGGTGATGACGGAGATAGGGTTGCGAGGGTTCAGGCAGATCTCTTGGAAAAACACACATGGAGATATTACATCTACGCCTGCGGTATGCTGTGGTTCGGCCCTTTCAGACAACCCCAAAAAGAAATCCGTACACACCTACAGAGTCAAAAGTCTCCATTCTGTGGTGGTCCATTTGTGGGTGTGATCGTTTTGAGTAACTCTGCTTCAAGGTGTAATTTTGGATGTACAACACGGTGCCCACGCTCAGCCGCTGGTAAAACTCTGGGCAAAGTTCGTTCCAAAGCACAAGGGACATCGTCCCACTCTGGTCAGCCACTTCGAAGTATGTCTGGAATATGGCAAAAAAAAAGAGGGTGAAAAGCAAATCGGACTACACTCCGTCAAAACATGTGGACGTGAGATCCTGATCACATCTGGTTACTGCGGCTCCAAAGTTCAAACTCACCTGGTAAGGATAATCAATCTTGAGCCCAAACTTCCCGTAATACCGTAGTCTAGATTTGTGTATGATCTTCACCAGGAGAGGGAGCGGCTTCCATGTCTTTCTAAAGCACGACTCCAGACTACACAGCAGAGTAATCTTGGACACTGTTGGAAAGAAGACATGGCGGACGACACATCTTTAGGATTTTTTCTGCAATTTAGTGGCCGAATGTCATGCAAAATAAACCGTGCACACATTTTGTAAGGAGAAGCAATAGAGCAACATTCTAGACAACAAATACATTGTTGTTATGGTGTAAGACTACACATTGTCTAGAATTGCGGGTAAAGTAATGAAAAAATAAAAGCCCAACATTCTCAGTTTCCGCATGCAAATTTGAGGATTTGCTTCCTTTGTCTTTTTTTTTTTTTAAATTATTTTAAATATATTAGTTTTGTGTTTTGACTCTTGGTCAGACAAAACAAGTAGTTTGAAGACTCTCAGGAACTGAGAAGAGCATTTTCACTCATTTGTTGTGTTGCCAGGAGACAAAAAAAGACAATTGTTAGTTGCAACCATGCATCACATCCAACTCGTTGTCCAACATATTGCTCCGACTTTTCATCCTCAAAATATTGCCCCAATATGACACGTTGCTCTCACACGTTGTGATAATCTGCTTTGAAGTGTAAAAGTGAGCCATGTAAATAGAGCTGTGCGCCACAGGACCACCAGAGTATCTCACCATCCAGCACCGTGTCAGACGAGGGGCACCCTGAGGCCCAGATGTCCCCCTCCGGGTCGTCGTTGTTCCACAGAGACAGGTAATGCTTGCGGCTCACCTGGAGAGGAGCGTCGCTTCGCAGCAGCACGCTCCCCTCCATGCCCCGCCGGACCAGCATGGGCAGTGAACCCACGTCCTTCACGCGGGACAGGAGCGCGGACCTCCCCGCGCGGCACCGCAGCTTCTCCACGCAGATGTAACCGTGTCCCAGTCTCCTCTCGTTGTAGACGAAGGAGCACTGCGTGATGTCCACGTCGCACCCGGTCCTCAGGGTGTTGGAGTGCACCAGGCCATTCAAACTCGGGTGCACGAGACACTTGGCTCGCCAGACCCCGTCGGTGACCGTGACGTCATAGCTGTAGCTGTCAAGTCCCTCGGTCTGCTCGGATAAGTACCGCTGCAGCGCAACGACGGCGACGGGAGCCTCCTCCGCGGCGTTCAGCGTGAGACTCTGCGTGGAGGAAAGACGCGCCAACGTCCGCTGGAGGAAAGACGCGCGAGGAAGACCGGCGACCGTGGAGGAAGAGGAGGAAGAAGAAGAAGAAGAAGAGCCGTCGTCCATCATGGATCAAGTCCTGAAGCCAGCGTCACCAGGAGATCTCACGTTCGCTCCTCCGGTGCCGTTTGATTGCGTCACTATTCGCCTCGAGCAGCAGAAAGTGCGCAAAATGAAAGAAATGCGACTTTATTTATATGTTTAAAAAGGTACCATGTCGCGTGTTTCAGCCTGAGCTAAAAAAAAAAAACTAGCCGGCTGATGTAAACAGGAAGTGCCTCACGTTATTTTTAAATTCCGCGCCGAGCAGGACATGACGTGACGTCATCAACGCGACGAGGGAGTCGTTGTTGTTGTTGGGCGACTTGTTTACAATTTAAAGGTTAAACAGTTTAAATTAAAACCTTAAATAAACGTGTGAGTATTATCAGCAAAATGTACTTAAAGTATCAAAAGTAAAATAACTCATTCTGCAAAAAATGGCTCCTGTCAGTATTTTACTATTAAATAGTTTATCTTAAGAAATATTAATATTTTCTCAACACATAAAAGGAACATTCAATCCTTCAGGATTTTTCTTTTGTACAAAACTCGCATATCATAAAGGATAATAACATAAGGTATATTGATGTTTAACAAAAGCTCAAAGAGTAACAAGAGCAAACAGAGAAAGGACCAACTGTGATTTCCTTTTAACTAAACAATGCTATAACAGCTTTTAATGCAATTAATTGTATAATTAATATTGTATTTTTACAGTTTGATATCACTTTCCAATAACTATGTTAACTGATTCATATAGTATTCAGTCTTCAGTGTAGTTTAACGATAAATACTATGATTCAAATAAATGGACGTAGATGCAATTATGTGTGACAGACATTTGTGGAAGAAGTATTCAGATCCTTTACTTAAATTAAAGCAGCACATACTCCACAACAAGTGAGAGGCCTGTATTCAAAACCTCTCTAAAGTAAACATGTGTGAGTATTATCAGCACAGTTGAGTTTAAGTATCAAAAGTAAAAGTATTCATTGTTTTGTACTTAGTTACACTGGTGGCAATTACTAATATGACATAGTAGTCTAATATATTCCGATATGTTGTACTTTGTGTCATAGTTTATTTGATTTGAGAGTGAGAGAGAAAGACAAACATCACAAAACACAAGCCCCGCCCATCCGTGACGTCAACCCTCAGAAGACCTTCCCTGAGTTCAACCGCTCCGCTACTGCCCCCTACTGGCCTGGTCTGAATCCAACACTGATCTATTTAAAATGGACAAAGAGAGCACTAATCCCCAAAATAAAGTTCATTTTACGTTAAAATAAAATACATTCAAAAACACCACGTCTATGTAACATTTTTCCAATAACAAAAAAATCTCTAAATATAAGTACACAGCACCACAAATATGAATATAAGCGCCACACATTTATACAGCAGGTTTCTTTTTTCTTTTTCAGGAGACAAGAGATTCCAGTGCACAATTTGTAGTGCACAATTGTCTGAGGGCTACAAGTTGTCTTCTTAATGTCTTGATTTTCTTTATGAAATTAGAAAGCATTTAGTTTACTGCATCTGGTTACATTTACATGCTAAGGTCAGTACCGCCTCTACTGTAAATACTGTGTGTACTCTGACTGCTGAATGCTACTTATTAATCCTGTTGACATCACAGAATCGATTGAGCTTTGACGATTTGCATCTAAATTCTTGAGATGTCTCATCTAACTCATTTGATTGAATAAAAAAAATAATACAACAAATTTGCACTCATGTCTACTGTATATAATAGTATGTCATCCTTTGGTAATATTTTATATTCTAGCTGTTTGGTGTATATAGTTATAGTGAATTCTAATATATTCTATATTCTATAGTGCTGATTTATAACCTAACTGCTGTAACAATAATTCCCCAATGTGCGGTCAATAAAGTCCATCTATCTACACATCTTGATGACGGCCCTCTACACTCCAAAAAAATCGGACTAAATAAACTTGGAATGTTTTCGGATCAACTCACCAATGTGGAGCTTTTGGTGGAAAGCGTTGAGAAAGACCGGAAGAATGAGCAACAACAAAAGAAAGAAAAAAAAAAAAAAAAAGGAGAAACAAACTCAATAAAACAGATATTGTTATGGTACTAGGACTAGGAGTTGGTGGAGGTAAGAAGGTGTATTTAAGGAACCAAGGGGAATCGTGGTGGCGTGCAGACCAGGCGCGCTAGTGTGGGAAGATCCGCAACCTTACCCCGGTAGCTGAAACAGTGACTGGGCACTGTTAGTGCGAAGAGACGTGGCTGAAGAAGTACTGCAAGGCTGATGAACTGATGAGAGGCAGGTGTGGAGACTGGGACAGGTGTTGAGCTAATTGAGCACACACACACACGCACGCACGCACGCACGCAAGCGCGCGCACACACACACACACACACACACACACACACACACACACACACACACAGAGAGAGAGTCAAGGAGACGCATGGGAGACGTAAACACTAGAAACGTTGGAGCTGCAGGGGCGCGGCCACATCCGTGACGTGTGGACTTCCACGTTTGCGCGTTACCGCGTAACTGCTGATGCACATCACGAGAGCCGTTAGTTAGTGTGTTATTGCTGAGTGTCTACGGGGCAATACAAATAAGTCTGGGTGAAATGTGGCGGCTGTGGGCGCCATGTCACTTCATACACAGCGAGCCGCATGGTGAGCTTGCAGAAAAATGCAGAACGGCTCTATTGGAGTCATAAGGCTGTCCTTCTGTCAGGTATTACGTAACCATCTCCGTTCAAACATTGCTCATACTGCCAATGTCGTCAATTATACTAAAAGATTGTAAATTTAGCAGATTCGAAACCTGGAAGAATTAATTATTGGGCCACTCGGGGGCAGCAAAAATCAAACTGTATCAACAAAACTCGCATATTATTAAGTTAATTTCTAATATATATATATATACAACCGAAGCTGAAAGAGTGATATGAGCAAATGAAGAAAAGACAAAATGTGATTTGCTTTTATTCAAAGAATGCTATTACAACTTTTAATGCAATTGTTTAATATTACTTTCCTCTAACTATGTTGTCTACTGATTCATATAGTATTTAGTCTTCAGTGTAGTTAAATGCTGGATACTATGCATCAACTAAATGGATGTATGATGCAATTATGTGTAACAGACTGCAAAATAAACATCTGAATTCGATGTTACATCACAGTAATTTCACCAGGAAGTCATAGTTGTCATTTTGCTATAAATAACTGGAAATATCTCCCAGCAACTTTATGAGAAAACAATGCAATAGTAGCCACTCATTTCCTGTTAACTGGAACTAAACTAAATATATCAGTTTATACTATTACCATGGAACTCAATGACAAGCATCATCAGCCTTGACTACTTGATCGAACCTTCTTTCAAAGCTGTTTCAACATGACTTTACAGAATTTTGATCCATAATGGATTCCACATGTCAGCAGAAAGGCCATACAGCTCTTCATAGATGCAGTTACTAAGCCAGACACCCTGAGAAATATAGCCTCCCGCCACATCAGCACCGTAGGAGACTGTTATCTATTAATGGATATGTTTAATAGTCTATAATAAAAAAGTTTTTCACAAATATGGCAGTGTTGGGATTTCATCGTCTTCCTATGCAAAATTGGAATTGTATGGTTGTTTATCATCTTAAGGGGCTTGATTGTTGTCAAAGATACTTGTGACTAAGGAGTTACAAAAAGTGACACATCTAATGTATAAAACTATTTGCAGCATAAAATGGTAAAGAGCCTCCAATGAGTTTAAATGCGTACGTTAGTTTGCTTTTGCAGCCTTTCTCACCAAGTTTCTCAGAGAAGTAAAGTGGGAATCTAACATGAGATCAAGTTACTTTCTAAATCTGTTCAACACATTGTCCATTCATCTTTAAATTCACCTTATTAACTTTCTGCACCTGAAAGCTCATGTTCAAATTAGCCCTCATTAGTTTATCATTAGGCATCAAAGAGGTGCAGCAGGTTGATGTTGGAATCAGTTACCCGCTGTTGAAACCCACTTCTGGTTTCGGTGTAGAGCTCAGAAACCTCATCAGACAAGCAAACAAACAAACAAACCAACAACATGATAACAGCAAGATGGAAACTGTAACACGTTTATGAAACACAAGGAAAGGTCTCTTGACAGCATGTGACTCAGAATTCAATACAACCTAATCCTTAAACCTGTCAAACCTCATCATGTGTAGCATTATAGCCAACAGCTCCATCCACTTGCCCAGAGCACATGAGAAAATAAACACATAATGCTTTCTCTCTCTCTCTCTCTCTCTCTCCCCCTCTCTCTCTCTCTCTCTCTCTCCCTCTCTCCCTCTCTCTGTCAGTGTGATCAATTTTTTCGACTTCCTCCTTTTGGAGTGGCTAGGCTGAATACCAGAACACAGGATATGCTTCGCAGTGCTCTCAGTTTCACAGCAGCAGCAGCAGCAGCAGCAGCAGCAGCAGCAGTAACCACCGTGAGGACGACACGCTCTGCAGTCAAGATGAGTGCTGGGGATGTGGTCTGCACCGGCTGGCTCATTAAATCCCCTCCGGAGAAGAAATTAAAGAGATTTGTGAGTAGGAGTACACACTGGACACTTGTTTATGTCCTCTGCCAGCAGTAGGAATGCCAGGTTGTGCTGCTGAGCCTTGTCTTGTGTGTGTGTGTGTATGTGTGTGTGTGTGTGTGTGTGTGTGTGTGTGTGTGTGTGTGTGTGTGTGTGTGCGTGCGTGCGTGCGTGTGTGTGTGCGTGTCTGTGAGATACGGTGTGGAATGATGATTTAGAAACATACCGTCGGTTTGTCTGCGTTTGTTAAACTGAGCTATGATTCCCTCTCCTTTTACGCCGCCTTCCTCGTTTCTATACTAACGCCTTGCTCTCGTGTTGTGGCTTGTGGATGCACTTCATAGTTATAACAACAATAACAATAATAATGTCACAGACTGCAGATGTACTTCAGGCAAAATGAAAAAGACTCCTACAACAAGTACATGTAATTGCTTACACGAACAGCAGTGTTTTGTGGTTGTTGGGTGGGGGGGGGGGGTCATGTGATAATACTGGGCTGGCCACTCGGCTCTGTGTATGTGTGTTTGTGCATTGTGAAACATGGGAAGTAATGTCAGTCAGACAGACGTAAGTGACAAGCAGAAATAGTCCTGCTTTATGACGGCTCTTTGCACTTCCTCTGTACCAATGGAGGAAGAGGAGGAGGACAATTTGTCAACACCAGAGCAGGGCAGGGTGGGTGGGAGGTGTGCACTGATGGGGTCCTGGAGCGGTAAACAGAAACGTATTTTAGCACACTATGTAAATCCTGTAGATACAAGAGAACAAAGTAAATACATGTGTTGTTAGGGCAGGCACACTATCTGACTCAGTATTCAAATGTCAAGCGCATGCTGTCACTATAGTCACAGTCAAATGTACACTGCTCTATGAAAATCTTCACACAGCATTGACTTCTAAAGAAAACAACGTAGAGGGTTTTGTTGATGTTCTCAAAGGGGCTTGTTTAGTTGCTGAATTCCACCGTGTGTAGAAACAGAAGCATCCACAACATTTCACCTCACTGCTACGACAAACATGCGTCTGCCGTGGTCCTTACTCCCGCGAGACAAACGTACACTATTGTCACTGCCACCTTTTGAGGGACATATCTTTTATTCCAAAAGCCCTATGTCACTGTTTTCTATAATAGAAAGTCCATTCCTCAAGGTCACACAGGAAAAGGAAAATATTGAAAGAAAATATTGCAAATCTTATTAATTAGATGTTGTTTATGAACATCGAATGTTTCATGCTAAGTACTGTGGTTACCATAAATTCAAGACTTTTTCAAGGCCCTTTTCGCTGAAAACATTTTGACACGTCATAGTAGGAAAAGCACAGGTGGAAATAATCAAATCAATGACAGATGAATTGCATTTAGCTGCTTCGGTTTCAGGCTCCTGGTGTTGTTCATTCTGGCTCACTGTCACTCTGTCATGACTTACTGGGAGTCTTGAATATACCTGAGCCACCGTTATTGTTATTAGTAACACCTGTGCTTTTGCTACTGTGACAAGTCAAGAAGTGTGCTATGAAAAATGCCTCCTCTGTTTTAGAGTGTTCATAATATAAACCTCAGTTTGAGCGTGGATGTTCATTTTTTGATATTTGGGAAAAAAAACATGTGAACTGAAAGTCCACTTCACGGTCCTCTTGTGGATTACATTTGCTCAGTTGCCACCAGCACTGACCACCTTCTTAGATCACACAATGACAACTAATCAAACTTCATCTGCCGAGGAAGACCATGATATGTGGCTGAAAGCTCTGGAAGATACTAGTTTTTATCTTTTTCTTTTGACAATCCTCAGCTTGTTGTTTTTGATTTCCTGGCTGTCGTTGTATTAAACATGCATGGTATCCACAGTGGGACAAAATATGGACGTTGGCCTGCAGGTAACAGAAAAAAAAAGTTTAGAAGTTGACTTTAAGGGAAACAGTGAAACCTCCTGAAGTGCTCTGTCTTTACTTGAAAATGAAAACTAACCAAAAACTGTGGATCCGCTTTTACTTTCACTATATTTACAAAACGACTCATTTTTCAGAGTTCAAACTTTCCACGTTCAAAAACACCTATAGGATCAAATAACCATCTGTCTAGTTACGGTTTCCTCTTAAACCTAGCCCCGTTATTCGTGGTAAGTGTGGCGTGTCTAACCATTTCCTGGTATAAACACATTCTATCAACTGACTTGTGCAGGATTACCCACACGCAGAACAAAGAAAAGGTTTTGTTTCAAGTTCACACCACAAAATTAGCAGCTCCACCCTAACAATGCACACAGCGCCACAAAACCAAGAGGGAAAATATATATACATCCAGCATTACTATTTTTTTGAATTTGTTTTGATTGTTGCTATTTTTTCAGCTGAAATATAGCACCTACACGACGTTAACATATTACAAGTAGATCTCAGGAATTATAAATACCTGTTAAGTTTCAGTATTAGGTTTTCAGTAAGTCCTCAGTAAAAAGGACTGACCAAGTATAAATACCTCTTTCGGTGTGTTAGACATTTTCTGCTAAATACAACTTCCTCTTCTCTGTACTGCTGGGAAATTTGAGTTCAGGTTCCGCTTACTGACCAAATCAAAAGCCAAAAAAACTGTTTAACGTTCGCTGTTGTGAGCAGGAGCTGTGATCTTGTTCCCAAGACTCGTCGTGACTAATGAAATGGTGGTGGAGGGGGAAAGGGAAGACTGTTTGAATTATGCAGTACTATGAATAATACTACACAGTAAGGATAAAGTTAAAACTCCACAATGAATCTTTTGCTCTCTTTCTCCTGCAGGCGTGGAGGAAACGCTGGTTTGTGCTTCGAAGAGGCCGCATGAACGGCAATCCTGATGTGCTGGAGTACTACCAAAGTAATAACTCCAAAAAGCCGATCCGCACCATCGACCTGAGAGAGTGTGAGGTCGAAATGCTCAATGGGCAGCTCAGGATAAGGAGAGACTTCAACGGGAAGCACCTCTTTGTGGTCAAGACCTCGTTTCGTGTTTTTTACCTGGTGGCCAAAACTGAGGAGGAGATGAACGGCTGGATCAGTAGCATCAGTCGAATTTGCCAGTTTGGGAGCCTGGAGGATGCAGGTAAATACACACCACTACTACTAGTACTCACAAAGTACTGGTGTAAAACAGAAGGTGCAATTCAGCAGATTCACCCTGCTGGTCCAGAAGACATTGATGTCACTTGACCCCCCGCAGGAAGTGGCGAACTGAAAATAAAACTTGAGAAGGAGGTTAAAACAAACTGTTTATTTGGTGCTCGTGGTTCACACACTAGTTGGGTTTCAAACACGGGGTTACTGAAGTCCTCAAATTTCAAAGCGTCCAAATTTGAGCTCTAAATGAGAATTTGTAAATGTGCCGTACTCACAGGTTGAGTTTTCATGCTTTGTCAAACCTAAAGTACTTCATTCTTAGTGTAGAGTCTAAATATGCCAGTTTCAGGCTAAATTTATAAAGTAATGCAAAACAAAAAAAAAAAAAACCTGAGGGAAAATTTCAGGGGAACATCGAGATTTGAATGAGGTATTTTCCATCTATCTGATCGATCCTTGTGGTTAGAGTGGCAGACTTAAAACACATCTTTATCAGTTGGAAAGTCAGTGTGCATACCGTGTGCTTGTTACAGGGCTGTGGTCTTCTCAGATATATTTTCCTGTAAATGAGCTCCTAAACCACACAGGATTTTACGTCATCACATTATGGTTAAAACCATTGATGCAAATCACACTCAGTCTTCTTTCTACAGCATCAGCAACAACAACAAGTAGATGTTGCATTATCCTAAAATGTTACCATTAGAAATATAGAAATATTTTAACTACATGTTTTCACACAACTCCTCTGGAATGGAAGTACATTTAGATGAGTGCTCAGGTCAAGCAAAGTGCATGGTTTAATGATTCCAGCTGTCCAAAATGTTGTAGTTGCTACTTGCCTGTCACGCAACCTAATGTTGCTGCTGTATTAGAGATAACAGCAGATAGACAGGGAGCCGAGGTCCCATTCAAATTAACAGATGAATAATGAGATTTCCGTATAATTTTCCTTTAACATGCTAAATATCATCTTTCTATCACTTTGAATGACTTCAATTGACCCATGACCACTGTATTCTTATGCTATTGACAATTATTTCTATATTTAAACTTGTTCTTCTGCTTCTATCAATCTATTGTCAGAGTGATGCTGCTGTGACCTTTGCTCTACTGTGATATTTTGTGAGGAAACGGAGAGACATGTCTGTTAGAACACAGTCCTCTGTGTGAGGGAGATAGAGTGATGTTGCTGATATGCTGCCCTGCACGTTATCGTAAATCTCGTATGCTCTCAGAAAAGCACACACAAGTAGTCACGTATGATGCACAATTAGATTCCACACACTTAAACACTGTGATACAGACTGCCGCTGTAGTTTTTGTTGAACTTTAGAATAATGTGATGTTGCTTTAAAGGGTTTTCAGAGAGTAGGACTGCCTGGATCTCAAAAGGCTTCTGTGCCGTAGCGCCTCATAACTTTTGCAGAAGAGTATAAAAGGTTGTTCTGCACCCACACGAGAACACAAACCTCTATTAAGGGTAGCAAATGTTTTATGAGAACATGCAAGACTTTGGGATTTCTTTTTCTTCCCCCCGCATGGTTTTGCAGGGAGAGCCTTGACTCGGCGGCCTTGAGTGAAATGGAATGAAACAAATTTCTGAACGAGAGCCAATCTGACTGAGAGATTGGAGGATATATAAACAAAAGAGGCAACAGGGCTCTACTTTCAAGGTGCCTTGCAAAAAAAAAAAAAAAAAAAAAAAAAAAAAAAAATGCCAGTCCTCTTTTCAAATTCACCTGCTTCATTGTATGTTGAAAATTTGAGTGCAGGCTGGGAGAAACTGTATCGTTTGCACCCTTTAGCCCGCCCTCTGTGTCAGCATGATGGCAGTTTTTATTATCACTCCTTACAAACGTTTTAAAAAAAACGACATGCTCTCTGCTCTGCTTGTTCTCAACAGAGAGCTCAGAAGAAGGCTTTCCTCACACCCCCACATCGATACATCCGTCTCCCGACAGCTCGGACCGAGTGTCTCTATCAAGCCAACCGGATTCCAGTCACCCGCTGGACTACCTCTTCCTCTCACAGTGCGAGACGGGGAGTCCAAGCACTAGTAGGTATGTGCAATCAGTAAAACCTTTGACACAAGAGGAAATGGCGGCAGTAGTTCATGTTTAACTAATGCAATGTTTTCATTTCCCCCCTCGTATATGTAGACATGACAGCTTTTCAAACTCTGAGATCTCTCTGGAGCAGAAGTCATCAGACGAAGGCGTCAAGGACATTGTCCCCTCACCTCTTTACACCAATTCCTCTTCATCCTTCATCTTTCATGCCAGCCCCAGTCCGTCTCTTTTTCTCCACGGAAGGTCGACTAACCCTCCTTTCAGCGCTCCGTGCCCCTCCGGGGCCCTGCCGTCATCCTCTTCCTCTCCACTACGCCACTGTGCCGCAAGTGTCTTCCAGTTTGACAAACCTTATTCTTCTGCGTCGTGCGAGGCAACAAGTGACAGACAAACGCCTCCTCCGCTGCCACCCAAGTCTAATCACCTGTCAGAGCAGCTAACCGATGATGGAGCTCACAGGCTGAAGGCAACGAGTGCACAGCATTTCTCAAACCCCACTGCGTCATTTCTCCGGAGGACCTCTTTGTCAAGCCTGGACCATTTCAGAATAGGTATGTCCTCAGTAGGAGAGAAGTCTGGCAGTATGCATGATACAAAAACTGGGAAAGCCGGGCTAAACAAAATTAATCATAATCCTGGTGCTATTATAATGAGGTATCATACGTTTTCATATTGACAATAGCTGATTGTAAAAGCTGAGAACGTCAACTAATGTCATTTTCCAATCATACATCTTTTTTTCATTTTTTTTTAGCAAATGCCGATAGCAGAGCGATGAGGAACAGGAGGCAGAGTCTTAATCTGGTAAGAGAATCATCAACAGCAGAAAAAAAAATTAGATGAAGAAAAAAAACTCATGTAGTACTGTATACACATGGAGTAGCTTGACATTTTTGGAACTATGCTTATCTGTTTTCTTGCCCAGAGTTAGATGAGAACATTGATACCACGCTCACTGGTGTGCAAGACTACAAACAGTATCTCAGTTGGTTGATCTGTAAAAGGGGTACAGTAGCTTCCTGGAGTTTCTGCTGGTGATAACGCGACAGCCAGGATAGGGTTAGCTTAGCCTACCATACCTGGAGTCTTTGCTGGTTGCCAAGGCAACCTCACAAGGGCTCCAGGAAGTCACTGTCATAGGATGACAAAATATAACCACCCACAACTTGTCGAAATAAACAAACAAGATATACTTAGGGGGATAGAGTTACCAACGGAGAGAGCCAGGCTAGCTGTTTACCCCTGTTTCCAGTGTTTGTGCTAAGCTAAGCTTGCTGGAGCTTCATATTTACCGTACAGACATGGAAAGTGGTAACGATATCCTCATCTAACTCATTAATATGTCGTATTATTCTTTTAAAAAAGAAATGTAGGATTGGAAAATTTACAACTTTGTATGATTTTTCGATGAATAAAAACCGTCAGAATAATTTGAAAGATGCTTTCAGCACTTAAAGATTCGACAAACAGTAGCCTGAACAAACGTGTACCAAAATGACCAGATAATGAACCTTGTGAAACTTTGTCTTTCAGCAGCCTTGTTTAAATACCACGCGAGTTCAAAGCTACCAGGATGAGTCATATGTCCCCATGGCTTCCCCGACTCCCTCTGTTACCACCACTGAATGTGATGGCTACATCCCCATGAGCCCCAGGACATTCAGCTTCCCCAATATAAACTGTAACGCTGAGTCCTCCACGGCTCTCGGTTTAACGTGTCAACCTGGAGATGTTGCGCCGCCTCCAGTTCACCGGCATCTCAAGCCTCGCCTGAGGAGAGGTGAGAGTCCTGATTGGTTCATGTTACATTTCTTGACATTGTGTAGAAAACTGAGCTTTTATTTCTTCTCAGTTAATGCGCGGCTGGAGGTCCTCATGATGATGAATCTTTTATTCAGTGATGTTTTTGATTATGTGATCTTTGTTGCACCTTGAACAGGGTTTACAAATGTATAAAATTATTGGAAATAATGACAATTGAATAGTCATTTGCATGGATGGATGTGCTCATGAAAAGTCAATACAGGATTCATGCAGATATCAGATACACAGATTTTTCCACACAATGATCTTTACTACCCTGTCGCCGTTTGAAAGCAGGCCTTTCCGTGGCATGTGAGGGAATTACAACCAATCCAGTAACTTTACCCTTTTCTGGGTTCACAGTTCGACCTCCACCTCTTGACTTGAGAGGCCTCTCTACAATCACAGAGTGCCCCACTCATCTTCCTTTGAGCAGAGCAATTACTGAATCCTGGTGAGAGAGAAAAAGTATTTTTATCCTCAAAGTGTAATAGCAGGTTCCAGTCATGTGTGTCGGTTTACGGTTTTTACCTTGGTCATAAATACACTGACCCAGCTCAACAGCAATGTCCTGCTTCTCAGTTTCTTTTTATAGAATTTCATAGCTAGTTACTAATCAGACATTCTTACTATTTTTTGTGTTTATTGTGTTATTGCAGCTTTCCAGTGAACTGTTCACCCCTTGAAAGAAGACTTGAGAACGGGGACAACTCAAGAGATGAAGACGCAAACGGCACTGCATTGGTAACTATTTACAGTCGTGGAAACACATTTTAAACAATGTATACGTCCCTGACTTGGATAACGATGCTCACCTTTCTCTCTAGCAGAGACTGAAAGAGGTCTTTGACATACATTTCTGTTTCTTTTAATGCACTAAAAATATATTAAAGAATATGACCTGGCATGAAGATAGATTTAACTTTCCTTAGTTAAACACCAAGACATTATTGATAATAATTGATGATTGGAAGTAGCTCTGATGGTAATACACCTTTATGGTGTTGCTCACTAAGTCAGCCCACCTTTTCTCGTCCCTGTATGTAAACATAATGAATCATCCACTTTACACCTTCCCTCACAAAATGTAAATCTATGTGTGATCACTTTGTGATAATATTGCAGTGGTTGGGCAGATCCACTCTCTAAACATGGCAATAAAAAGTGTTTTGATAGCCATCATGTGGGCAGAAATCTTTAATTCACTGTTGACTTTCATATCAACAGCCAAAATTCATTTCTAGGTAATTCTAGATGTCACTATACTACTTTTTATTTTACAGAATACTAAAAAAGAACTAAATCTTACAGTCTTATAATTATAGGAGCATTTATGAGTGGGAAGATGTGCTTGAATCTCCACACAGCTAAGAATGTGGGTGTGGAAAGTGACCGTGTGTTTCTAAAATGTTCTGCTCAGCAAACTGTAATCACACTGAGGATCTTCTAGGGAGTGAGCATTTGACAGTGTGATGTTGCACAAGGCTGCTCCTGGAAATGTTGCATTTGTAATTGATTCTTCCTAGAATAAAGTCATAGAAGAGTCATGAATAAAACACATTAGTCAAACATACTGACAGGCTGCAACTGGATGCACTCTGGACACAAGTCTCAATCAGTCTAAGGCCACCATTTTTTTTTTAATGAAGTACATATGAACATATCTAACAGGTATCTCTGATCCTTTTACCTGGCAGCAGTGATGATTCAGTAAGGTCTTTATTTCATCCTTTCTCTGACAGGAGTCCAGGCAACATTTCGGTCTCACCTTTGATGGAGCGGCTCCGCCCTGGGCGAGAAGATCAAACCTTGATTATTTGTCACTGGATTTCAATTCTGCATCCCCCTCTCCTGTACAGAAGGTATGTTCTGATCAGATAAATGACAGAAATTAACTAACTGGCTACTATTATACGACAATATCTTCCATCTTTAGGTACAGACTTAGTGTTTTGCAACTGTAGCCTCTGTAGACAGTAACAGACTTCTTGACTCTTCTTAACTGGACTAAGACTAACTCAGACTAAGACTTGATGTTACTTACCTTGACCACCTAATTTGGTGTTTGCTGAGGCATTCTGGAAAACAAATGCATTCATGAAGTGTCTGAAGGAGAGAGGGAACAGCTAACACCACACATGAATGATCTTTGACACTGTAAAAGGCATCTTCTTTAAACTTCAGCTCAGCCAGCCCACACTCAGCAGGGGTGTAGCATTACAGTCACTACCTACAATTAGCTCCACTCACCTGTATTATTACTAAATGACCAAGTCAGTGCTCATTCCAAAGGGTAAAAAAAAAAAACCTTGTCAAAACAACTTGTCTGTAAGCATATTTTAAGGCCGGGTTCTTGTGATATCTTGACACTGTTTACTGCTACTATCATGGTAATGACAAAATGAATGTTGCACAACATCACTTGTAATGAGAAATCAAATGTATGATCCCAAAGATTTGTACATCAAGAATTCTACAGTATACTTTGGAGCATCATTAGTTTAAATACATTTAGTGCAACATGATTGTCTGTCTGTACGTGTAAAGCAGAACCACGTTCATTCTGGAAACATACCGCTCACCGTCTCCTCATCTCTCCCTCTCTATGTCCAGCAGAAGCCCTTTCTGTCCGACGAGTACAGAGTAGATTACGTGCAGGTGGATGAGAAGAAGACTCAGGCGCTGCAAAGCACAAAAATGGAGTGGACAGATGTCCGGCAGTCAAAAACATAAATGGAACATACTTGCTGAAAAAGAAATCAGGAACACTTGGTTTGAATAAGACCAACAATAACACCAGCGAGGAGGACCAGAAAACACATTTAAATGCACTTTGAAATAAAAGTACAAGAGTTGGTAAGCAGTTTGATGCTTGTATATGGGGTGGAAACACAAAATTGCACTGAAAAAACGTTTTCTCTCAGTAGATCAATATTGTAAATAATACCAGATTTTGCACTGTAACTATTTTTACTGTAGCATTACGTTTTACCAAATTTTTGGCAAAAAAGGGCATAATTTTTCTTCATTTTAAATAAACACTTGCTGTAAATGTATGTATATGTGAATGTAAATAAGACAAATATTTTATTGATGACACGTTTTACAGCTTTCTCATTCTTCTGCTCTTTCTGTGACCCATATTGACGATGTTTTTCACTTGTTTTGGTGCTGTGATTACTCCAAGAGATTCTGGACACAAGTCATCGTCATTGTTTCCTGGACATACCAACAACCCTTCCTGAAGCTTTAAAATGTTAACTTTGGTTAGACTGATTCTAAGAGAGATGGATTTTTTTTATGACAAGACATACCTTAATTCTAGCTAAATATCACGTCCATCAGTCAAATTTCAATGAAAGCAAACCATCATTATATTTTGTCATGAACAATGTCAATGTTTTTTTTAGACATTATTAATTTATTTTGTTTTGGTTATTTATTTAATTATGTAATGTCTTTTCTCTCATGTGAGTGTCTTCCCCCACTGGCATTTTCTAATGTCTATGTGCTGTTAAGTACAAATAAAGTTTATATTTTTTAAAAAGAATAACACAAACTCTCTTAAGACGCTTTCCTTAATTCACAGATGACACACCAGTCAGCATTTTATTTCCACTACACCTCAGCAAATGGAAAATATCCCATCTCATCAAGGTTTCCCTTTCCCATACACATGTGTAAAACATAAAGATAAAACCATGGATCAAACAATTGAACCAGATAGATAGCAAAGCATATGCAGGTAGCAATATATTGTTTTACACTTATTCCAGAATAATATAATATATATATATATATATATATAATAATAATAATAGAAAGATATGCATTTTGGAGAAGGAACTCTTCATCGTCTATTTATTTATAAACAGCGTCATATTTTATTTAAACATGCAAAGATCTTTCTTTGTTCTGATTACAAATGTATTATTATTATTATCACCATTATCAACGTCATTAATATTGTTATTATTATATTATAAAAAGCACACGTTACACACATAGGCTACACGCATGGTGCGTCACTAGCATGCGCCAGAAAGACGGCCACGAAAGGAGCTTTGGGTAAATTACCTGAGAAGTCGGGAGAGGAAGTCATCATCCGGCGTTTAAACCTCAGACGCAGAGGGTTTCTGGGAGCGTCTCAACTCAAATGGGCATGCGTGGCTAAACTAGAGGCATTTATTCAACCCCGGTGTAGTTTGCCTGCGTGTTTGCACCACGCCGTCCTTTGCTGCGACGCGGTGGTTTAACGCTACCCGCCGTCAGACCCGCGTTACAGCCGCTCACACTGCGGGGACTAGCGGGGACCTCGGCTAGCTAACGGAGGGAGGAGGAGGAGGAGGAGGAGGAGGAGGGGGGGGGGAGGCTGCAAACAAATGAACCCCGTCTGTGGTGAAAGCTGCTCCGGGGCCCCGAGTCCGCCACACCGGACACCCCCAAAAGTTAAAGTCAGCGTGAGCAGGAAAACAATGCACTGACGGGTTACTCCGTCTTCTGTTCGAGGAAACCAACCCGACGCCTTCTCCGTGCTGCAACATTGTGGCTTTTAGTTGGTAAGTTTGTTTAGCTGCTTGGCGTGAATGTGGTGGTGTGGCGTTTAGTTTGGTTTCACAGGGAAACATCCGCCTCAAACGATCGATAGGTCCGAGTTAACGTGAGCTGACGTCACCGTTATCTCCGCAGAGGCTGCGGTTTGTAGTGCATTTAGGAGAATGGTGTGTTTTTATTGTGGTGGGGTGACTGTACATCTGTAGCCTGTTGCTGTACCACCTGGGCTTTTACATCAACATAGAAGGCACAGTGTTACGGGTTTTAGTCATTAATGTTCACTTTTATAGGTAATTGTGTAACTAAAACCTAAATTGACTTAATAGTTTTACTTTAGTCTGTCTTTTTCATGCATGCAAGTATGTTTAGATATACATTACTATAAGGTTTGATTTATTGGTTTAATTTGAACCACATATCGGCCTCCATAACATACTTAAAGAAATATACACAAAGCACACAAATAGCCGATACAAAGACAGTAGATTCTGTACGAGCATAGATGAAAAGACCTAAAATGAAATGGGAGGGGGGGTGGGGGGGGACTAGGTGTGTAGTACACACCTGAGGAAAAGGGAAGACAAATTGTCTTCTTACAACTTGGTATGTTTATAATTACGGAGTCCTGGAAGGGACATGGAGGGGGGAAACATGTAGCTTTGCTCGATCTCGCAGAAGATGTCAGGTTAAAAAAAACCAAAACGGTTCATGTACTTCTGGGCTCTGTACGTAATACACTAATCGATGGCGAAGGTCAAAAAGGCAGATGGCCACAGTGATACAGAGGACACAAATGACTACTAGAAAGTCCAACCTCCTCGTGGAAATATTGTTTAAAGTCTGCAATATGAATCCTACATATCAATGTGACAAATGTTAAACTGATCGTTGATTTTGGTCTCTTTCTTTCTTGCTACAGGGTTCGTGTCAGATGGAGGACAAATTCACGGCAGTGATCCTGTCCGCTGATTTAGAAGATCCAGCTGCTATGCCTTCCGTTGGCCTGCTTTTGTAAACGCGGTAGCCATGGCTTCTCGGAAGGTAGACGAGCTGCCAAGTGACGCCATGGATTTGGCTTCGGCCTCCGCACAGCTTTCCCGATGCGGCCCCGATGACATCACGGAAGAGCCTCAGCCGGATACGATGAATGCGACGGTGAAATCCCATAAGTCTGGAAGATTTCGGAGGACTGCTCTGACATTTTTTGGAGTTCGCAAAAGCATCTGTATTTTACCGAGTTTTTTTGGAGGAAAGGGTAAAAATCAGAGCAAGTGGTCTTCGAAGAAAGGAATCAGCAAAAGCAGAACACACGATGGGCTGAGTAAGGTCGGTCATGATGACGATCTGAGCAGTCGGTGCACCTCAGCTAGAGATTGTGAGTACCTTGGCCAGAGGGACTCAGCTGGAGAGCTCCACAGTAGCTGTCCCAATGAATGTAGTCACTCCCCTGCTGAACAGAAATCACTAACTCTTACCCGGCAGAAAAGGGGTTTGAGGAGCCTTTTTCAAAGTTTTAGGTATCACAGAAGCCACAGAAATGTTGGATTGGATAAAACTGAAATGATTGCAATGTCCTCTCCTCGCTGCAAGATTGAGGTGCCTGTTGTCCAGGACAACACCGACCAGTATGTCACAGAGTGCCTGGGATCTGAACCCGATGTGCCTGACTTTGCAGATGTTGCATGTGATGTTTCCATTGGTCCTGAATGTATTGATGCTGATGAACTGCCATCGGAGAAGAGTGTGGAGCCAGGCAGTCCAACGTCCGAGCTCGATGGTGAGACGTGTGATGAGGAACTGGAGGAAGTGACTTTGACGGCTGTAGTTCCCAGTGACTTGAAGGAGAGTTCGAGAGGACACAGCGAGCCGTGTCTGAAGCTTCAGACGATGTCCGAGCCCACGTTGAAGTCGGAGACACCCGCTGGCTCATCGGATCAGCTGAACCTGATTTATGGGGACGTTGCGTCATTAAAGAGCTTTGATTCACTCACTGGCTGTGGGGACATTATTGCAGACCAAGAAGACGACAGCATCACGGAGAGCACCGTTTCTGGAGAAAGGAGCAGAAGTGGAGGAAAGAGGGCCTCTTGTTATCTCACTTATCAGGGTGGCGGTGAAGAAATGGCTTCACCCGAAGACCTGGATGAGGAGTGTCTTCATGATTTCTGGGGGAATAATGCGTCGGAGGAAATTTGCTGCTCCTGCAACCAGGAACACGCAGATTTGACTCCTGACCTGACGACAAGTTCTCAGAATATGGACCTACTGAACAGTAGCAGCACACAGCAAGCCAGTGGCATGGACGTTTCTTCAATTGCTGATGTGTTAACGCCTCAAAGTGAGCATCAAGAATCGGTTCCAAATAGTGACGAGGGCTACTACGACTCAACCACACCGGGGCTGGATGACGGACAAGAGAAAACTGATAGACTGAGGGCAGAGAGGTTACCCAGGGACAGTTACAGCGGGGATGCCCTCTATGAACTCTTTGCACCCGATGAGAGTCTCATCAGTCCACATTACGAGAACAAATCCAAACTGCCCAGTTCCAAACAGTGCGAGTATTTAAGAGAGCCGGAGGATGTGACGGATTCGGCCTTTGTTCCAGACATGAATCGATTACAAATAAGTGCGGAAATGTATGAGGTGCGCGATTTCCTCGAGATGCCGAGCACGTGCAGTAAATCCTCGGAGGTGGTTGGTCGGCAGGACATCGGCATGATTAAGAACTGTAATTTGAGTTCAAAACCACAGGCATCAGTCAACCGGAATACCATAGAGCCAGATGTATTTGATGAAAAGGGAAATATGCCCGCTTCCACTGAAAAACGGACAAAATCCGCAAATGCCGATTGTGAGAAACGGCACAGCAGCGTATCATTCGGAAGCACGTCCGACCCCGATTTTGAAACGTTTTGCGAACCCAAAGAGCAACATCTCGAGGAAAACAAGCCTGTGGCTTTACCGTACAAAAATATCAATTCTCCGTCTCCGGATGAAAGCAACGACTTGGACGACGGGCAAACTGTGTGCTTCTCTCAAGCCCTCGTGGACTACACGAAACACTCTCAGATGCTGAGTAACTTGGACAACAGAGCGGATGATTTGGAGACCAACTCCGCCTTCACTCCGAACATGCAGGCCTTACCTACCATAGTCACGTTCGACGTCGTGGATATGCATAACGAGGGTGAATACGATGAGCAGATTCACATGGAGCTGGAGGAGGACATCTCATCGCCCTATCAGGAATTCGAAGAGAGCTACTTACAAAAAGATGCGTTTGCCGAGTGCGACTATCAGATGCTGGACCTGTATGAACAGAACCTGATCAGTAACACATGGGCCATCGCGAGTCTCCCACGGCACCTAGGCCTTACAAGAGTCAGTCAGTCCATGTCTAATCCGTTGTCTCTGGACAGGAGAAGTCGGTCCCTGGACACAGAAAGCCTTGAGTTGAAGATGCCTGACGGTTACAGAGAGAACAGAGCCGCTATCGTTTCCTGTCCTCAAACCGAACGGGACTCTGAAAGGGATTCCTCTGCATATTACAAAAAGAATGTACTCGTGTCTGCGTCGGATGTCAGAGACAGTAGCAGCATTATGGCCTTTTCATGGCAAACAAGGTCAGAAATGGCTTTAAGCCTTCCCCTGACAGATGGGGAATTCAAGGAAAAAGGTCAGAGTCTCAGTCAAACCCAAGTTAAGCGCAAAATATTTCCGGGCTCATCCAGCAGCGAATGCGCCAACAGTAAATCGCAACTTTGCTCGAAGCTGTCGGACAGAGTGTCCTGTGATTTAATGTCACAGAATACCGAGCCGTGCAATAGGCAGTGTCACCTTCCTTCGCAGTCAGATTCTTGTTTACCTCATAGCACCTTTGTTTATACTGGAATGACGGACGATGAATCCGATAATGTCGACGAGGAGGATGTTTTTTGTAAAGCTGCCACTAATTTGCGGTCCTATAATCCGCGTGGTAAAAGCAGACCCGACTCCAGCAGGGAAGGGATATCTCGTACTGCGAGCCCTCTGAATGCAGGTGTGTCTAAAGGCGAAATGACACCCAGGGATGTTGCCTGCAACAAACTCCCGGAGGCAACCTTTAATTAATAGGCTCCTGGCATTGAAATCCCATTTGTATGTGCTAATGAGAGCTTTTATGTTGCATCCAAAGGAGTAACTGTTGCTTAATTTTTACCTTTACAACAGATTAATTTGAGAAGTTGCCGTACACCGGGAGAGATGTGGAACTGTTCTGAAATGTTGAGCGCACTCTCTCTCGGAAGTCTGCTTTTCCACAGTAACAGCAGCTTGTTTCACAAAGGCCACGTACACGTCGGTCTATTGAAAGTGTTTTAAGCAAGTAATAGTTTCATCTGGGTTTTGAAAGTGCTCACAGATTCATCTCATGAAGCTACTGAGTTTGACTAGAATGTTCATACCCACACGTAGCCTCAGTGTCCCGGTCTCACTAGTAATGCCACGCTTTGATTAATGGATATTCATTAGCCCTGTTTCCATAGCGCAGCCAAACGGGGCCAGCCAAGTCTCGCTTTCTTTGCCAATTGCCCCGAAACACGTGTGCTTTTGCTTTAAGTGCCGGCTTATGTTTGTGTGTACGACTTTTTTCACAGCCTCTCTTTACTCCAGTAAGGTTTATGTAGGCCTGTCATGATGCTCAAATATACTATGTTTAGCTGTTTTCTTGAGGTACCTCATTTCAGGATCAAATTTACTGTTGTGCTTCTGGCCCGACAAGCCGAATCGGCCTTACTGTGGCTGGTATCTTTTTCCGACAGCTTGACCACCTGTGAAGTTTAAATTCTTACTGAAATGATTCACGCCATTATTACATTACTGTATGCTTGTGGAAAACGTAGTTGGACTTTGTTTTGATTTTGCAATGATATGTCAAAAGATAAACTGGTATTTTCACTGTGTATCATTTTCTTGTGCATTTAATGTTTGATTGGTCACAGGTTAAACTGTCAGATGATGTAGGTTTTTTTTTTATAGTGTAATACTGAAGAAATGTCAAATCATTTGTATTTATATTCTATTTGTAACATTGTATTCAGAATGGTTATTACAAATTGGCAATATTGTTTTTGTTTGTTTTTTTTACATGTTTTTTATTAAGTTACACCCATGTTACGTTAGGGGGTTCCTTTTGAAAATCTGTTACTATTTTGTCACAGTAGAAAACTGCCTTATACAAAAATAAACACATTTCTTTTTCCATTTTCATTTTCCCTCACTTGTTCATATTCAGGGTCACGGGGGAGCCGAGGCAGGGAAACCCTTGTAGTGCGTACACATTGGCCACACATATTCACACCGACACCTATGAGCAGTTTAAAGCTCAACTGAACACCTGAGTAGAAAGTGTCAAGTCTGGTTCAAATCCAGGACGTGGCTTGACTAGGAGTTGATGTGAAGCTGCTTGCACACGATTTAGAAATCCCTGGTACCTGTCTTTCATGTTCGCCATATACATAATTTATTTTAATGCATGATCCAGCTTGAGCTGAAGTTCGCTGCAAGTCACAGAACAGAGTATAGGTCTAGCTATTGTGGGTTATCTTATCTTTATCTAAACAGGTCTATCTATTGTGGCTTCAAACTAAAACAGTCAAAACCAGATTTAATTATAATTTACGTTCCTAATAAAGTTATTCTTATTTATTTACCCCCTAGTTGGAATCTATGACCATTCTGCCCTTTGCTTGTCTGCGGTTGTGACCCGTGGTGTCTTTTCGCCGCTTAGATTACTTGTTTCCCTCGCGCTATCTGGCAACCCGGACTAAACTGCGACAGCGCCAATGGCAGCAAAAACAGACCCGTTACAGGCGAAGAGGATGACAGCAACAAGGTGAGACGAGCGCCGCCTGAAGTCACCGAGAGCGGGGAAACACGGGCAAATCACAGGGGGGCGGGGGGGAGAATATCGACCGTGTGACCGCGGTTCGCCTCCGCGGGAAATAGTCACCGGTATTTCAACTTTATCTCAAGTTACAGGAGTATTCCGGCGGAAAAATGTCAGCGCACGCTCACAAGCTATGAAGCTAAGGAACGTTAGCCACCTGACGGTTAAGTGGAGCCGTTGGCCGTGATCACTGTCGCGTTAACGGCAGCTAACGGCTAACCAACTGCTGCTCACTTAAATAGAGCCCGGGTTGTCCCCCGGGGACACGCTCGGCACCGATAACCGCTACCTCAATCGCCCTCTCGCCGTTCACCGACAAAAAGATAAACCCCGAAGTAGGCCGGTTAGTTAACGGAGCTAAAACCGTTGACTCTCCAGCCGGTTGAGTAACGGTGAACTAGCGTGCTAGCGCGTGCTAACGGTGACGCGCGGCCTGAGGATGTCGAACCGGCCGTTCTCTCCATTTCACCCACAGAGGTGACGTCGCGTGCGGCGGTAATATTACGGAAAGGGCATCGTAAGTATGAGCTCTCTGTCACTGTCATCTTCTTTAACCTTCCGTTTCACCCTTCTCTACTCGTGATGCTGCTGCTAATGATATCAAGCGCTTGAGTTTTTATTTATTTATTTATTTATTGTTCTCCTTTCTATTGACGTGTCAACTAGTTTTCAGATGAATGCAGCAACACAGTCCAGTCTAGGTTCATTTCACAGTTCAGGAGCTTTTTGTGGATGCTCGGGATCAATGCAGGGTTTGGATGTGGTTGTACGTCCTGTGACAGTGAATCAAGGAGAAACTCCTCTCAATTCATCTCAATCCCTCACTTTCTTAATATCCCCCTTTGCTGAAGGGATCATTTCCTCTCAAAGTGATGAGAGGAACAACTTTAATAAAAATAGGGAAGTAGAAGCTCCCGTCAATAGAGCATTATTGATTAGAAGTTTATGACAATCAATAGACTTGAATAATAGAAAGCAAGTTGGCCCGGAGTCGTCTTCAGGACATTTGTTTCCTCATTCACGTAGTAATTAATTAATTAATTCATTCATACTTATTAAGACAGTAACAGCATTAAGAATAGGTGCAACTTTATATCATGTATTTGTGGTGCGAGGCAGTGATCCTGATTTTCTCTGGGGGGAGATTAGCCTGTTGGCCGAAGACGTGAAGAGTAATCATCCGTGAGGCTAAATTTGTAATTAAAAATAATAATAAAATAACTGAAAAGACTTGCAAGCCATACCTTTCTGCCTGCCAGACTTCAAACTTGACTGTTTATAGTGAATTTCCATAGCAAGGGTTTTTGTTCAGCAACATACTTTCTTTACGTGCACACCGATTACGTGTTACGGTCACCGCTGTTCAAGAGAATCTTGAGTTTTGTAGTTTTGAGGTGAAAGGTCTTCTGAAAGGTGCTGGCTAAGCATGCTGAAAGTGTGTGTCAGAACTATATAATACAGAGTACACAGTATCACTTGCATGCCATTCTGTCATTCGTCGATCTCATATGAAATAACTCTGGGATCTTTTTTTTTACCGTGGTGGCTGCACTTCACATTAAATTTGTCAATCTTAATTTCAAGATATCCAACTAGCCATGTGGCACATGTAACTATCACTGACCATGGTGCAGTATATCCCTGCTTTATACTGGATACCATGTCGGGTCAGCATCACAATGTAAAAGATGGCTTCGGGGACCTGTTTCACTTGTTGCTATGAAACAGAACCACACGAGCCTGTGCATGTGCAGAGATAGTCTGGAGGCCTTGCTGAGTCTATGCCTGTGAATCTGGAGGTGGATGGGAAAGGACTGGAAGAGCTCTGCCCCCTGAAACATGTTGTAAAATGTCTTAAATGGCAGTGAGTTGTGTGATTTCCACAAAAGTGCTTCAATACCCCCCCCCCCCATAGGTGTTTTAAACGTTCAAACCTAAGTTTTGATCAACAGTAAGAACGTGTACACAGCTGATGCTGGGAGTAAAAGGTATGCATTTGGAGCTGTAGATTGACCCTCAGAATATCGATCAACCTTCAGGGTCTCCTATGAATATCAGTCTTTTCTATCACCGGATGAAGATGTTGCCAGTGACATAGTATTTGCTAACTAATGTGATTGTTTTTTATCACAAAATATGCTGCCTCAAGAGTTTTAGTGTAGATTTGTAGTGTAGCTGTAAGTGTTCTGCATTTACTGACTGCCTGAAGAGAGATGATGAGCTGTGTTTGTGTTAGTCGTGACTGGTAAAAAGGAGTTAGCTGATGACAAGGCTGTGTTGCTAAGCAACCCACATCATGGGCTGCGCCTCTTGAAGCTCGAAGCTGGCTGTATTCGTCTCTCTCTGCAAGACTGGAGGAAAGGGTAGTCTAGGGCTTCTGTTCATTAATGCACTTGTCATCCAGATTATTTGGTGACCAATATCCACATGTGAAAATGTACACATGTTAACGCTGCACCTGAAGTCCCACTCCGCTTCACCATGAAGCAGCTTTGTTCCCTCAGGAATTCAGTTCAATTCAGGTTGTCTGTCAGAGGGCTGGAGGCGCAGGGATACACTGTGCAGCCCACACTTTGTCTCAGGTTATGTTAACTCGTGCACTCACTCCACGTGTGTCTGGCTCGAATGTAGCTTGCGAGACTAGTAAGGCTTTTGTGCACATATAGGCGAGGGTTGTACTGCAGCACATTAACACGTCCTGTGCTGGAAGAGAGGGGTTTTTCATTTCGGTACTAGTCAGCCAGAGAGACCGGGAAGTCAGGTGGAGACTTTGCGGTCTGTGTCTATAGTTGTACATATTGCACCTACAAGCAATAGAAGATCAAGGACATTTTCTTTTTTTGTATGTATTTGTTTATCGTGAAAAAGTATGAAAGTGAATTTCTGTACACGTCGCTTTGCAGTTAGTTACAGCTTTAAGTACATCATTGGTTGTAAACGTGTAAGAATCGAAGAGTTTATAGTTGTGACATACAGCATTTCACTCAGAACAGGAGTGACAGACTATTTAACCGTCCAGTTTCACCAATAAACACAACAAAAGATTAAAGCTGCCGTTTGTGAACCACAAAGAGAAAAACGCAGTCAGACAGGGAGACCATGCATATGTACCTATTCATATCAGTCCTTTTTCCTGTGCTGCTGTGTTTTTTTTTTTTTTTTTGCTGGTGACTAATATGTTCCATTTGTCTGACTAAGTTTATCACTTGCCCCAGATAGCAGTGTTTCCCACAGGTGAAAAAATGAATGGTCTACCACAAGTAGGGTGGGCTGAAGACTGAGTCAACGCCCACATTTTGAAACGCTGTTTTGGTGTGAAAATGTTTTGCATCCACATTAGCGTCGGATCATAGCGATAATGATACAGAAATGCATTATAGTCCATCTTGGTGGGCCAACAAATGAAGTCTATGTATGGGAACAGAGGCAAATGCTTCCTTATGGTTCATTTAAAATTGAACGCATTTTACTGATTGAAACTCATCATTGTGTTTTTGGTCTCTTTCAGGATATAATAGTTTGATTTTGCCTGCCCACGCGTGTTACTTTGATTCTAAACAAGGAGCCTGTAGCGCTAAAGTCCGGCATTCAGTATGATTCCCTGGTTGCGGTGGAGGTGAGGAAGTATGGCGTGGAAATTTGAGGTGTCGAGACGAACGTGATGACAGTATGGTTGATGGTGGAGAAGCTCAAAATGGAAAAACGCCCATGCAGGGAGGAGAACATTGACTCAAGCGAGGCCCAGCATGCCAGTGACGATTCTGAGGATGGAAGCAGCTCAGAAAGCGAACCAGAAGAGCAGCAACACCAGAGGATTCGGGTGACCAGCAGGTGTAAGAAGAGGGAGCCTTTGGCTGTTGCAAAACCCCACCGACAGCTCTGTCGCTCTCCATGCCTCGACCGGCCCAGTTTTTCCCAGGGTAGCACTGCTCAAGAGCTTCGCGAGGATGACACCGGCGCCGGACCAGGGATCAAGCCCGCCACTGACAGAGAGTACCAGACTAAGATGGAATTTGCATTGAAGTTGGGCTATTCGGGGGAGCAGGTGGAGACGGTGCTCAACAAGCTGGGGGCTGCTGCGCTTATTAACGACGTTCTTGCTGAGCTGGTAAGGCTCGGAAACAAAGTGGAGCCTGAAATCCAACCTTGCAGCAGCACAGCAACATCCATATCACGGCCCCCCTGTGTTAAAGAGACTGTTAGCCCAGAGGTGTCAGTGGAAGACGACTCTGTGGATACGTTTGATAACCTCAGGCCCATCGTCATTGATGGCTCAAATGTGGCAATGAGGTAAGACACACATACACACACACACACACACACACACACACACACACACACACACACACACACACACACACACACACACACAATTGGTCTTTGCTTCTTGCAGAATTCACTTTTGTTGCAGAAACATTTGCCTCAAATGAATGTCCATTTTGTGAGGTAAGAGAAGCCCCTTATTCCACACTGTTTTGTTTTTTCCAGCCATGGAAACAAAGAGGTGTTCTCGTGTCGTGGTATCCAGCTTGCTGTTGAATGGTTCTTGGAGAAAGGACACAAGGACATCACTGTGTTTGTCCCAGCCTGGAGAAAGGAACAGTCGAGGCCTGACGCCCTCATCACAGGTAGTAAAGCTGTTTGTGAGGCGGTTGCTATTTGAAGTGGGGCTTAGTTGTGGTTGGCGAGGCAACAGTAAAACTACACGTGATTTGTTTTTTGTGTATGTGACTGAAGCATGACCTTGGTCAGCAAGAAGTGGGTGCCAGAACTCTCCCCACCATTTGCTAATTGATAAAATACCATAATGGGACCTGAATGCATAACATCCAAAATACTCTGTGATATAGATTTTGGTTGTTTTTGATGGCATTTGTGATGAGCTGTTCAATCAAAATGGAAACTTACTTGACACTTCTCCTTCAGATCAAGAAATATTACGCAAGCTGGAAAAAGAGAAGATCCTGGTTTTCACCCCATCTCGGAGGGTTCAAGGGAGGAGAGTGGTGTGCTATGACGATCGCTTCATAGTGAAGCTGTCTTATGATTCTGATGGAATTATTGTGTCAAATGACAACTACAGGGACTTGCAAAATGAGAAGCCAGAGTGGAAGAAGTTCATAGAAGAGCGTCTCCTCATGTACTCGTTTGTCAATGACAAGTAAGAAACCATGATTCATTTTTATGGCTTCCAATGTTTTTAGAAATGCACTCTAGGCCTCTTTCATCCATGAGTGAAGTCATGGATATTGATGATATGGTCTTTATTAAAAAGATAAGATATTTCATCCACTACAATACAAAGTTTTTTTTAATATCAAAGCTGGTTAGTAGCATACATTGTTATTTATTAAAAACATTTTAAGACTGTTTATGTGTGACATAATATATTTAGTGTTTGTATTATGGGCCTTGCTCATTAGAAAATCAACAGTGACTCCTAATCCTGGAAATAATAAAGCTGACATTTTCTGAATTACTATTTTGAATAGGTTTATGCCGCCTGATGATCCCTTGGGAAGACATGGTCCAAGCTTAGAAAATTTCCTCCGCAAGCGTCCTGTTGTTCCAGAGCACAAAAAACAACCTTGCCCCTATGGTAAGTTCCCTAAGTGTCTTTTCAAATCATGGTCTGAATGATGTTGCAGTTTTGTTTACAGAATGTGCGTGTGTACTTCAGTTGACTTGATCTACTCTTTCTTTTAAACAAGGGAAAAAGTGCACATATGGACATAAGTGCAAGTACTATCATCCAGAGCGCGTCAACCAGCCACTGCGGTCAGTGGCCGATGAACTACGGGCTTTTGCCAAATTGTCTGCGGTGAAGACGATGAGTGAGGGGGCGTTAGCTAAATGCGGTATTGGTCCGGCAACCGTAAAGGGGGACGGCAACTCTGAGGTCAAACGTGTGGCACCCAAACGTCAATCTGACCCCAGTATTCGCTCCGTGGCCTGTGAACCTCTTGAGGCACTGTCCGTCGCGAGGAAGTCTGAGGCAAATTCAGTGCCTTCCCTTGTGTCTGCTCTCAGCGTGCCCACCATGCAGCCCGCCAAGAGTCACGCAGCTGGGGCCTTGAACACACGATCAGCCAGCAGCCCGGTGCCGGGCTCTTTGCAGTTCGCACACAGTTCTCTGGAGCACATGTCCAGTGTACAGTACCCTCCTATTTTAGTTACCAATAGTCATGGCGCCTCTATTACATACGGTGAACAGTTCCCAAAGTATGACTCAGTTAGCGACCATGGATATTATTCACTGCACAGTGATTTTTCAAATATGAGCATGAGCAGCATGCATAATGTCGACAGTTTCTGTAGCATGGAGCACGAGCATGGTGTGTATCAGAGGAATCCCAGCCACTGCCTTGAATCCTGCCTCAGCCATTCAAACAGTGACTCCTTCTCCTCTTACGGGGACATGTACACAAGCTCCGTGGACAGTAGCTTAGAGGAGAGCATGAAGGGGCAGCAGCAGTCTCCTGCACAGGGTAGGATGCAAGCTTTCTCCCATGGGTTTCGTCATGAAGCGCTGACTAGGGTACAGAGTTATGGACCTGAAGAACCCAAGCAGGGCCCCCGCAAGCAGCCTGGATCTCATCTGGCCCCACATATCCAGCATGTTGCAGTGGGAGCCAGGTCCAGCTGTCCCGGAGACTATCCCCTCACTCAGAATGTCCTCCCACCTTTGTCCTCGCAGCCCACACGGTCTCTTGGTATGACTCGCATGGACAGCATATCAGATTCACGGCTATACGATAGCAACCCAATGAGACAGAGGCGACCTCCACTGTGCCGTGAGCAGCATGCAAGCTGGGACCCTCTGCCTTGTGGTAATGAGTCCTATGGATATCATTCATATCCTTTGAGTAACAGCCTGATGCCGTGTTGCGAGCGAGTGATGGTCCGCAGCATGCCAGACAAAATGGAACAGATCTGGAACTCGCCATGGGAGATGCCATCCGCAGCTGAACATCAAGAGCGGTATGTCATCCCAGACCACCAGTATCAAACATATCGGAACCTTTGTAACATCTTTCCTGCTTACGTAGTCCACTCCGTAATGGAGAAGAACCCTCATTTGACAGATCCACAACAACTTGCCGCCATCATTGTCACAAAACTGAGGTCATGCCATTAAGCAGTCATCTTATTAAACATTCAAAAGTGATGTGATAAGGGAAATACAGATTTTGATTGCAAAGATAGGCACTTGTTAAAATGTTGCTGCATGTGCAACATCTGTCCTCAGGAGTTTTTTTTCTTTCTTTTTTTATGTCTCATTTGAGGAAATAAGATTTTACATCACTAAGATGACATAGAAGTAATCAACATAGAGGAAGTTTGTCTATTAGGTTTATCTCAAATTGTAAGATGTTTCACATTTGAAAGCTACGTTTTTATATGAGTGTGGTGCAGTACACATTAGAAATCTGCTTCATAACACATTCATACCACCTGAGCAGGAGCTGCATACCAGCTTTGTACCATATCCACGATTAATATGGTTACGTTTGTCCAACATCATTAATTCTAGAAAATATATATAGAATACTCTGCCAACATTTAGCAGGGCTGTTAAATGTCCACTAGATCAATTCTGAAAGTGTTTCTTTGATTTGATTGATTACATTTGGTATGAAAATTATGTATGGAGCTCTAGACTGTTCAGTATTATGTCAGTAAATAAGTTATTATGAAGTAAATAACCACAGGAATATATTGTTTAAAATACATTAGGAAGCAATCTGGGAATTTATTGACGAAATATTTAGATTAAATTTCTTTGTTTTTATTTGTTTAATTCCCGTCAAGAATGTGTTTTTACATCATAAAGGCATTTTCCGCAATGGCGCTTAATGTCCTCTGACTTTTTATTACATGTCACAATTCATAATGTCATTTATTATTTCAAAATGTCTATTTTCATGACAGTGGTGATGTCACCACACTGTCACCTGTCAGCCAATGACATGCCACCTGCCCTGCCTCTAGCTAGCAACCTTAACAATTGCTAGCAGATTTACTGTGTGTTCCAATGCCCATACTACCAGACTTTAGTATGCCGGAATAAATATTATGTATGTCCCAATACATTGTATGTCAAATGCAGTAAGCCAAAAAATACCAGTATATCCGACTGTGTTTTTTAAAGTATGCCAGTCAGCACCTACTAGCTAACGTTAAAGCAACAACAATGCTAACGTTATTCTGAATTAACTAACTAAAGGCTGCTGCTTTAAATAAACGCACAGACACAGAAACTATCTTCTCCTTTTCTTTATTTAACTTAATAAGGCTGCACATACCACCTAGCTGGCTAGCAAACGATACAGGGTTGGTTTATTGCTCTGCATCAAAGTGAAGAGCCAGTGTTGATGAACAGCAGCTGATCAAAGTAACCTCAGCTGTGTTTAGATTCTAAGGCTGTTGGGGGTGAGCTAACGCTGCTAACACTGACTCGTCGCGTTGACGCTGAGTAATGATCCAAGCTCACGAGCCAGCCGAAGTGGTAGATGGGTTGTACCGGCTGTTTTGTTAAGCTAATCCTTAATAACTAAAGACGTTTAGTTACTGTGCCTGTGCACCGTCTTCACTGACTTACAGTAGTCTTGGCATTGTTGTTGCTATAGTTGCAACAACCACAACTCTGTGTAATGGGTGCTAACGGGTTAAATTTGGTCGCAGTTGTTGAGCTTGCTGGCTTGGGGTTGGAGAGGTGAGAAGGCTGTGATAACACCACTGTCATCAAAAATGGCTGCATTAAATAGTATGTGTTATTATGAACGCATGACATGATGATGATGATGCGTCACTGGGAAAAATGCCATTGTGAATGAAAAACAGACTTTTGAATAAGCCTGTTTCTATAATGAAAAAAAAAATATATATATATCACAAAAAGTATTCATACAATAAGAATAATGAAGTAACATTTCATGAGTAGAGTTTTAATACAATTTGTTTATTAATTTATATATGTTACGTGGTTTATTCACACATTTAATCCATACTAACTTTTATTAATTTAAATAATACTGAGTACATAATTATAGTGACCGGCTGGTTGCCCATTATATTTTGGACCTAACTTTAATTATAACTAATAACTAACTAATATAGCTAGCTTGTGTAATTCTGAACCTTATCCGTATGTGAGTTTATGTGAACCAAGTGGACACGAAGTAATAACTCGGCAACATCTCCCACATTTGACTTATTAAATCTGACTTACGAAAACGTCAACATTTGTACACAATGTAGCTTTTATGAAGGTCTTGTTCAGGCCCTATGAACGTGTTATGAAAGGCATCTAAAGTGTTTCTGGTGCAGTGGAACTATAAATAACCTTGCTTAGGTCTGCCTCTGCTGTAAATAATTCGTGTGACTTTTTTTGTGCATTTATTTTAAAGATAAGTAAGAGGGAGGTAGTGACATACCTCACAGCATGAACTATGACATTTAATGGCCTTATATCTGAATGACCTCACGCTTTAGTCATTGTCTAATTGGTTTCAATGAAAGTCTTCGTCATTGAAGCCTCCTATTTTCAAATGTAAAGCACTATCTCAGTATCTAAAGAGATATATTTTCTCAGCCTCACTTAACAAAGCTACTATTTTGGTAGAATTTGACAGTGCACAAAGCAAGCCAAAAAAGAGATTTGACTTGTATACACGTGCACATATCTATGTAAATATAATCACACAAAAGCCATTATTTCAAAGTCATTTATAAGCTGCTAAATAATGCCAAAAAAAAGATAGACTTTATATAGTTTCAGTATTCTACATAACTTGGAAGCGATTGGATTACAGTATAAACTAACATCTGTGTTGGGATCATTTCCTATAGTGTACTGTATAGTTTACCTTTCTGATTTTACTGGATGCTACGTCCAAGATATTCCTATTTATATATTTGTCAAATTTGTTGTGCTGATTCTTTTCAATGTGAAAATATTCAAAGTATCTTTGTTTCAAACAGTAGCTCTAATGGACTTCTTTAAGTTGTCAGAGGAGCAGTGTGTTTTCAGGAGTGGGTTCATGTCGTTTCAAAGACTACTTTTACATGCACGTTAGCAGTCTGATGATTTCCAGCTTTTCTCAATGACCTGAATCCTGATACAGGAGAAGCTTTTTATAAGTTAAAAGCATTAAGAGAAACTTGGTGAAACCTGCTAGATTCCTGATTGAATTCCATTTATAACTCTTTATAAAGGGTTGTTCTGTTTTTTAACGTGTGCTAATGTGCGTGACAAAGACCCAGGAGAAGGAAGGTATCATTCCTGTGGCAGTAATCTAGCAGGATTAAAGATAATTTGGTTAATTATGCCCACGCATCATTACATCTAGACCAAATGCATCCAAAGTCTAGCCCATGCTGAACACACCTAGTGATTTCCTTATTCTAGTGTAAATGGGTTAGTTTATTACATGAGCTTCACCTGTTTCCACAGATGAACGGTAAATAATTTAACTTTAAACCCATGCACACAGGGAAACATGCTATGCCGTTCTCACTTTACTGTCAGTCTAAATACTCCAATCAACAAAACAAATACCAACGTGGCAGTGTCCCATTACTTAGCAAGTTTATTATATAACATATTAGATACACATAAAATATGGCAAGCTTAAAATATGGTGGAGGAATGGGAGTAATCTGCTTTCTGACAAACTGCGTGTGAACTGGTTTTCTAGAAATCCAACCATTGCAGTGCATCTAAACAAGTTGCCCCGCGTCATGCCTTAAACCGGAGTTCTGGAAGTTACCTGGTTCCTTAGTGCATGTAAACGTAGTGAAACATTGAGAATTCATTTAACCAGGCCGTGATGTGATAGACATTTGCTATTAGAGATGGAACCGTGTTTACCATCACAGTTTAAATGTTTGCACAAGGAATTCTGCAAAAGACTGAATACTTGATGTTCCCTTTTGTCAGATATATGATAAGAATCTGGCTTGTACACAGTCAGAACTGGGACTGAGTTGTATAGTGGATTCATTTTGTTATATCTTGTAGAGTATAATATATATATATATATAAAATGAAGGGAATGTTAGAAAGCATGTTGAAGATAAAATGTATTGTATGGCTTTTTGTGGGAGGCTGCTTGCTCGAATACAGATGTACAGAACGCAAACATGCAGCCAGTCCCCGAAGGAGCGTGGAAGGGTTTGGCTGTGCCTTGCAGCACATTGCTCTCAGGATGCTTTCAATTTTCTAGTTTTCAGTCTCCCTGCCAAAATCCAGTGGTTGCTGGCAAGAGTCTACTCTGATCTAGTAGTGATATATTTTGTGAAACTCCTACATGTAACATGTAGTACTTAAAAAGTTAGTTATGTGCAGTTGAAAGGTGGAGATGGCATTGCAAAACTTTGTACTTTTTGTGTATATCCTTGTTGCCCACTGTGAGATCTAGAAAATTGGGCTAATAGGATGGCTTTACGTGATGCAGCTACAGTCAGGTGAAGTAATGTTGGTGTCCATAAAGGTGCCCATGCAGCCAAACTCAAAAATGGGTGTTTGATTTACCCATATTTTTAATAACATGCTGGTTGTCGGGCAGTTGTTGAGCCAGTGATCTCGATTAGATATTTTAAATTTTAGGACTTTGGGCCTTAGGACGCTAATGTTGGATGCTAACCATGCCATTTGGTACGGCCCCCAGGTCCTCAGGTCAAAGCTATCACTTCTTCTGGAGAACTATGAACTAATGCGAAGCACTTTCAGGCTCCCAAGAGGATAAACCCCCATGATCTTAACGATCCATTGCCTTTATTCCCACTCTCAGGACAAAGTGCCACATGGAACTTTCAGCTTATAAATTGCAAAGAGGTCATAACATGTAAAGCCAGCCCGAATAACGAGCTCATGTTTTGAGTGCATTTTAAGGGTAAGGCCACTTAATTTCAAGATTCAGGTGTGGTCCTCCTTTGCCTACTATTGGATTGCATGAGCATTACAAATTTACAGTATAGTACGTCAGGCCTGTGAAATAGAGGAGCCGCCCCTTAATGTCACTTCTGACTCCATTGTGATCAAATAACAAAAATCTATTGGTGGCAATTTATTTTGTTGGCGTTTTATTATCTTAATAAATAAGGTAATAAAGCATAAAGGAGGTGATGTTGAGCTCAAACTGTCTAGAAAGTTGCCTCCCATTTGTGATATACAAAGCAGACCCGTATATATTTCTCCTTTTGAATTCGGAAAATGTTCATAATTACAAAGAACAATGTCTGAGAATTTTGTAACTGAGCGGTATTACTCTTTAACAGGGCTGATTGTGTGAGCCTGACTTTTTCTCATTGGTGGTGTTTCAAAAATCTATATTTCTTTATAATGTCTACGTACAACCGTGGTATATGAACATGACATAAAGAAAAAAATATTAATATTTGAATGTGTTTTTGCCCAAATGACTATTGGGCTTTGCTGACTTTGTTTTTTCATGAAAAAAAGACGAGGCCACCTAAGGCCGGCTGTCTGTTCATGAGAAGGTGAAACAAACTGCCTAAATGTTTCTTCATGTGAAACAATCAGATTGCAAGGCTGCTGTCAAGGTTGTTTCTGGCATTTGGCTAAAAGTTTGCGTGCCGCCCTTTTCCCTTGAGATAGTTGACTTGTCATCGATTAGAAAGGAACGTAGTTCTCGTCGTAGGCCGTCACTGATGAAAGGAATATCTCTAAAAACATCAGCATGGTTGCTGATTGAGAGGCCAAAGTAACATCGCCAGTGATTTGACTTTAATATGTTATTGGAATATGTTTCTTGGTGATAGTGAGATCCTTCTTTAACACTGGGATAGTCAATCGCCCCGATGAAAGCAGAGTACATTTACGTGGATGTATAAAGGAATTACTCAGCGTAATTTAAACCACAACCCAACCTGTCAAGAGTGAAAAGAGTCTAAGATTTATTATATTTATTTGTATTCGTTTACGGTATAAAAAGTAAATCGTGAGTGATGTTCACAGACATCTACGGTAGCTGAAGCGGTTTATGACGATGTAAACTTTGTACCGCTACAGCATACACGGGATTTACACCCCATGAAATGATTGTCAAATCAATTTAAGTTTGTGTTTGACCTGTGCTACTATTTCTGGCACCGTGCCACATTGCTTTCCACTTCTCTGCCTTTAGATGAAATGCTCTCGTGGACAGTGCGGGCCTGACAAGCGTTGGAGCAGATTTCACATTCAAAGCCCAGTGGCAGTTAATTGTGTGCCCATAATGCTGAAATAGTACTGATGGTGGCCGCCCTGATCCTAAAGGTTAGACCTTTACAAATTGGACACAGAGGGAAAAGAAATGTAGGGACATGCATTTTGTCGCCATGTCTTTCATTGATTTTCCGTTCTTTATTTGGGATTACTCCGTTTAGTCCCTGTTTCCTGACACTACTTCCATAAAGATTCTGCTTTCGCTGGACCGATAGACTACGATCAGTCTAAAATATCTACTCACTATCACGAGAAAATACTTTGTTAAAAGGTTACACTAAAGGCCAAGAACGGTGTGTGTCTCCCCCCCCCTCCCACCTCTCCCCCACTTTGAAAGTGCCGCAAACAACGAAGCCACAAATGTCTAGAATTGACTTTTGCTTGTTGATACAAATTGTATCTATACCTTGAATGTAACAAAATATGAAATGTATAATATGAAAATAGTTTTATTTAAATAAAGGGAGAAAAAAAAAAATCAATGCCATAATGTTCGTGACACTGTGTGTCACTGGGAGTAGCCCGTTGGTATGTACTAATTCTTACTGGGTACAGTAGTTAATTTACAGGGACATTTACGTGCTACATAACGGAGCACAGATACCCTGTGTACAGTAGTAAGCATCATGTCCTCTCTGTACATAGTCACACGTGTGTGTGTATATATATATATATATATATATATATATATATATATATATATATATATATATATATATATATATATATATATATATATATATATATATATATATATATATATAATGCGATCTGTAAATGTAACAGTTACTTCAGTTGTTCAAATACTTAGATGATTTCTGTGTTGTAACCTCTGCACCCTGGTTAACGTGCATCTATTTCCTCTGATTTGACGTGTCGGCGTTGCGCTATTTTAATGGGAATTTCAATATATTTTGAATATATTTTGCCTAATAAAACATGCCAAAGTTGTTCTCGGGTGGCTTTCTCACACATAATGTTCTTGTGATTCGACACGCGGGTGGTCATGCAATGCATTCTGTATTTCAGTGGACAGAGGGTTTATTTTCCACACAACGTGAATCGAGAGTCACTTGAACCCCAAACACAAATCTGTGTTGAGCCGGACGGTTAAAAGCATATTACAGAAATTGGCTAGACAAGAGGCCGAGTGCTCTGAATGGTAAACTCAACATGAACTGTGTTTAACGCTCTTAAGATACGGATCCTTTTTGAAACGGGAACTTATTGGGAGTGGTTTAATGACTAACCACAAAGAAGAAGTGTGTTGAAATGTCATGTATTTTACCTTTCACCAATTGTAATTTCGTTTTCGTTGGATCAAGACGAAGACGACACGTTACGCGCCTCTCATAACAATTGGTCCAAACGCACATGTACACAAACGGTTGTGCTCAAATAATTGCGATCCCATTGACGTCTTGGAGTTTCTGCAACCATATCGTGATGAGGTCGATATATTTAAACACGACGACGTATGCGCGGTGTAATACTCAGGTCAAGACACACAAAACAATTTAAATCACATACTTTGGTGTTTTCTAATATTGAGAAGCGCAGTGGTCACATTTCTGAAGTATCTCCTGTTTGAGTTGACCAGTGTGTCTGCAATGTAAAAAAAAAAAGGGAAATATAAAGCACGTTTTTTTGTGTGTGTGTGTTGTGATGATCTGCAGTATTGTAATCCACTCTGACTGGATAGCATTGCTTTTATAGGCCAAAATATACAAAAATAGACTATTTGGGTCCGTTGGCTCAAACAAAATGTAAGTCGTAATGACAAAATGTGTTTCTCTTCATAAATAAATAAAAGTGCTGTTCAAACTGTTTTATTGTTTTTAATGAGACAGGAGAGTAAAATTGTGATGTCTGAAGTGATGAAATCTAAGAAAATATTTGCCTCTGTGGAAGATCTCAGAATGCGTCCTGATCAATATGTCCAGCTCTCATCCTCCAGCTCTGTGTAACTTTCTCCTGGATTCAAGCCTTTTCTGGAGCAACGACTCAATAACGTTTACACGTTCCATGAATAAGTTAGCCTCGAACAGAGAGAAGTTGGATGGATCATTTTCAGTCATACTGAAATAATAACATCATGCTTCATCCATGACGGCTGAATGGGAGGTACACATACGTATATGAGGAACAATGTACCCAAAGAACGGGATGTCTTATTTTCCTGTAATGGTCTTAGAGGTTTGGTAGTGGTATGGCAAAAGCCTTTAGGATTAAAAAAAGTGTGTGTGTGTGTGTGTGTGTGTGTGTGTGTGTGTGTGTGTGTGTGTGCGCACACACAGTAGTTGTGCAAAAGGTTACACAGCACATGCACACTATCTGGTGGTTAAAGGGTGTAATGGCTCAGGGCATTGAGACGCACACATTCAAGGAAACAGACTTTCATGATTTTACATTTATTCCTTAAATATAAACAGACTCTAAAATCAGCCTGTTGAACTAATGCAATAAAAAAAAAATTAAAGAAAGAGGCCACAGTTGCTGAGCCCTTTTGTCCCGAGCTGACTTCTAACAAATCAGAAATATAAATTTGTGAATGAACGCGGAGTGAGATCTTGAGTTCAGCAGAGTGAACATGAGGCCGACTGTGCAGACGACCCACGCAGCAATCAGGACGAGGGAGGGTTGGACAGCCCTGTTCTCTCCGGCCAGCTGAGGCCTTGTGACACCCACAGAAAAAGGTCTGGTCAGCATCAACCTTGATTTATTTTTTGTTTTTTTAGGAACTCCACACCATCTTCCCCTTTGATTCTCATTGCGTTGAGACTGCGGGAGGTCACCCTGCCCTGGGAGTGTAAGATGAGTCAACATGCAATCGCAGTGACGTCTCTGTGCTGTGCTCTCTCTCTCTCTGGGATTATTAAAGCACCAGCCGGTTCTCCTGGGATTCCTTCATGTAGTTAAGGGTTTTTGTTTTTGTCAAGTCAGTCCCTTTCGGAGCTTGAAACCTCAACTGCTGTGTTTGAACAGGGTGCAAGTGTACGTTCGGCGCTGCGCTCTCTTGATTTGAAGTATATTTTGTTTTGAAATAGTCATTTGCCATATTTAATATGTTTTTGGTTGGAGGCCATACACACATACTGCGACTGAAATAAAAGACGGGTTAAGACATCGTCATTTAGGGGCCGCTGCCGAGGACAATGTGTGACTGTGAGAATACTTGAGCTGCAAAGAAAAGAAGCGGAGACAACTCTTGACAGTGTCAACCACAAATTCTCAGTCTCATCGGAGCAGCAAGTCTCACCCAGAGCAGCCACACACACACACACACACACACACACACACACACACACACACACACACACAAAATGCACTTTTAGTGGTACAAAGAAGACATATTTGGGCTTACTGAGCAGTGGGAAAATGGTGTGGTATGATGAGTCACCACGCTGTGTTTGGTGGGTCCGATGAAGCAGTCTGGGGAGGGAACCGTTTGTTGAACCTCTGACCAAGCAAGATGAACTTCAGTGATCACTCTTTAAAGACACGTGTCTCTCCTGAAGGCAGCGGAGCCCTCGAGATGATATCCATCCCTCTACAGGACGTCGGTGGTCGTGGAAGCTGTTTCATGACCACAAAAACAACTCTTAACAAGACACCATACTGCCATGTTTCTGGAGTGGTGCCTGAATGTGACGGTGACTGTCTTCGCCACGTTAAATGATGTTGGTGTGTTACAGGGTGTTAAATGATGTTGGTGTGTTACAGGGTGTTAAATGATGTTGGTGTGTTACAGGGTGTTGGTGTGTTACAGGGTGTGTTGCTCAGGAAGTACAACAAAACTAATCAAACCTTTCACGAAAAGGGCTCTTACTGTGTAACACAATTAAATTATTATTAGTTCTTCTTCAAATCTGACCACACAAGCTGAGCACGTGGGACTAAGAGGCCCCCACTGGGAATGTGTGGCACAACCACGTTGGTTTGTCATTGACATTGTCATCATTATTTTAGCACCTGAATTCAGAGCTTGGAATGACTTTTCTTTTTGTTTTGGGCACCGATGACTCGGCCTCTTTAGAGCTCTGTCCGCTGTCTCTCTCTCTCTCTGTTTTGAGCACTCATAACCGCAGTGGTGATGTCCTTCATGACTTTCATTTTATCTCATAAACCCAAATTTGCAGAAGTGCAAATGCGAAGTTACCTCAAAAGTGTCAGTTGTAGTCCATGCGTCTATCTACTGTAATTGCCATTAAATAAATGCTGAAGTAACTGTGGTCATTGAGTCAAACCCTCTTTATCTGGATGCAGGGGAAGCATATCTGCACCGTCTCTACGTGACCTCCAGTGGGGCCAGACGTGCTCATTACATCCACTTTCTTCACGAGCAAGACGAAAAGAAGAGAAAAGCAGATCTGTGTCAGACCCAGTGAAACCAAGGTTCTCATGGCACACACAGCAGGCTGCACGTAGTCTACTGGATGTGAGCAGCCGACGAAATAAGACACCAATAAAAAATAAATATAACATTTATTGGAAATATGTACTTAAGCTTAAGAGATTTGAAGCTACTACTAAGTAGGCCACTCTCTAGTAGTTCAATCTGTTTAGTAGTATTAGGTCTTTATCCCTCCTTTAAACCACTTAATGGGATTTTATTATTAGTATCTACCATATTGTTTGTGTTGTTTACTGAACAAACCCCTAATTAAGTGTTTTAGTGTTTTAAAAACGAATTAAAGTGGCAGCCCCTCTTGACGGTTCTGATGTAATGGTACCGATGTGATGTGTTCACGGACCAGCGCACATTTAGAGGGTGACCAAAGTAACCCCTGGATCTGTGGTGAAAGAGTGAGAGTGCTGGGGAGTGAGAGGCAGCGCGCTGCAGCCGTGACGATGCGGCGGCGGCGGGCGGAGTCTGTCGGCCTGAACCCTCTTTTTTTTTTTTTTTTTTTTCTCTTCTTGTCTGGCTGGCTTGCTGTCCTGTCATCGGCCTGGGTGTGGTCTTGCAGTCAGGGGTACCGTTAGCAGGAAATCAAGCTCGAGCCATTTCACTTTAAGGCGAAACAAAGAAGAAGAAAAAAAAAACACACACACTCGCTCGCGCGCGCGTGAGGTTGAAAAACACTTCTTTGTAGCTAAAAGTAGCGTTCGGTGTCCTCGAGACGGGAGAGGCGGTCGACTGGCGCCGTTGTGCTGATGGGAAAAAGTTTTCTGCTGGTCTCGCGAACCGGTCGTCTGATTTAATAACTTTTTGTTGCTTTTTTTATAAATAAAACCTGAACCGGACGTAAAAGAAAGGAAAGATGCCGAAGACGGTAAGAATGAAAACGCATTATCGCTATCATGTTAGAAAAAAATAATGTTAATGTCTCTCTCGCTCCATAATCTCCACACAATTGGGATTTGGGGTTATTTTATTGACGCTGGTACTTAATATTAACCTTAAAATGACCCCCGGACTGCATCTCCGGTGCACATTGCGGTGTTTTAACACCCTTTCCATCCCCTCAGACTCATCCGAGGTTTACTCGGGGTACTTTCCGTTAGATGTGTGCGCGTGCGCGCTCCCGCCTGTTTGTTCATTAAAAATTAGCGCCTTAAATCAGATGCTTCGCTTAGGCGTCCGGAGGGCTCAGCACGGCGCGTTATTACGTTCCTGTGAGCTTCTCTCCGCACTGGAGAGCCAGAAATCCCGTTTCCACGGTCGGCTGTCCGCTGGAAGCCGACACTGTGTGGCCTGCTGCTGCTGCTGCAGCTAACGAGCTAGGCCTCCCTTTTTTTTTTACAGGCAGGTCTAACGAGGAGGGATTTGAACTGTCATTCAGGCCAGCTGTGCTGCCCAAATCTGGAGCAAATGGAGGCAAACTTAAAAACAGGGAGGTGGCCGAAGGGGAGGCACTAAGAAACGATGGTGGGTTATTGCCACTGTTAAGAAAAGACGGGCCAAAAATGTTGCTCTGAGCTGTGGTTTCACACTGAGAAGCCCCCAGCAGAGCTTCATGGATTCGTGCTGGTGTAGCTCTGAACAAAGAGAATGATGGTTGACTCAGACTTGACTCTTTGTTTAATTCAAACAGCATTGGGCAGAGCCCAGTAATGTCCAGCTCATGCCTTCATCATCAGCTGCAGTCTGAAGGGAAAGTGGGCTCCAACCCATCTCTTCTGTTTGCCTCTTGGGCTTTTGAGTCAGCACAATGCTCCTAAATATACAAGTTCTTATAGAAAATGGAAATCTGTGTGCCATCCTTCTTATTCACAGTTCACCCCCTTGCGTTCACGCGGACAATACGAGGGACATTATGCTGCAAAGAGAGACACGTAGGAGCCATGTGATGAAGCTGATGCTATGTACAAAGACATTTAGATGTCACAGTGGAGGCACTTTAATTCATTATATCACAATATTAGTATTTTTTCTTTTCTTCAATGGAGCATCATCAGATCATCTTGTGCATCACTACCCTTTGTAATTTACCCGTTATTATAAAAACTATATCATTTGGCTGATATTAAGTCATTAATTGTTCTTGTACTTCCAAATTACAAACAGAAATACAAATTGTACTAAAGGTTGTAGCTGCTTTCTTCCTGCGGTATTGTTTCTGCTTCTACTTCCTCTGTATTTTTTTCCAGCTGTCAACCTGAAAAAAAAAAATGCCATAGCATCCTGGCATTTAAAGTGCATACTTTAGTTTAGTTCACTACCCTCCACTTCCTGAAATGAATTTGCCTTATATCAGCCTTTTAAAATAAACTTTACAGGGCCTTTTTTTGCAAGTCAAATGTTGCTACTGGGGCAATTAACATTTATGTATTATTAGTTATTAAAAAAAATTGGCACATTTATTCATAAAATGGTGCTTTAAATTTTAAGTGAAATTTTTTGGGCAACAAAAATGTAATGCTCAAAATACGTTGAAGCAGTGAAACATAGTAGGTAGGAATTGTATAGGGTCGGTATCCTGTTTGTGGTCGGGGGACTTTCTGATGTTCTGTGCTGCACCTAAGCTTATAGAAATGAACATTGTGAATGTTTCTCGCTGCAAGTGTTTACTATTCTCTTTATATGTATTTTTAGTCCTTCACTTAGTGTATGTCTTTGTGCCAAGTATCTGCAGAGGGACGGCGTACAACACTGTGTTTTGTGTAGCAGCTACCGAAGGAACAGCTGGGGACCTGACGGACCTCTAAAAAATCTGTTTGGCAGTTACGATCGGTTCACATTAGCGCAGGGAAAGTGCAGCTGTGTAGTAGAGACCTTCGTCTGTACGTAGTAAAGAGTTAGGACAGAGGAAACTAGTAGTGGACCGCATAGATAGTCAAGAGGAAGCGGCAAGATCTTCTCAATATAAACAGGGACAATGAATGATGACCTAAAGAATTGTGGGATATCGAGACAACGAGGCTTGTATTCCAACGTTAAACATATAAACTAGGGACCACCAAGATAAGTTATTTCGTCTCCTTTGTATGGATCCAGCAAAGTAATGTATCAGTGATGAAATTGTTCAAACCCAGACCGGTTATTGCAACACTCAGTGGCCCGTTTCCTTTGGTAAAGCTTGCGGCGCCATGTGAAGACGCCGTAGACACGACGTATGACAGAAGGAAGCGGGACACTGATTCAGAAATTGATCCTAAGCTAACTGCATTCAGTGAAAATTGATCCCCCGATTTGTGGTCAGATCCACAAAAAAACAGGGCAGGGAGTGAAATTCATTCTATTCCTTCAAAATAGCTCATGATTTATTTAGTTAGTTAGTATTTTTATATAACAACTTTGACGTTTCACAGAGGCAATAACTATTGAGAAACTGAGTTTTGCTGGACTCCTCTTGGCAGTGCTTAAGTTTCCCAAGGAAGTCATGTTGTGACTCAAGGTTTCTGCTCTTACATCAGTTCCTCTCCGGTAATTTCCTTGCCTGCAGCCTTATAAGGACTTTCACATCACAGTCGAGCTATTCTCCTCCCTGCTTTCCCCTAGCGCGGTCCTCGGATGCCATGCTCCACTTTAGATTGCATTACAGCAGTGCAACAAGTTCAGGACCTACTGTCACTCTGTGTTTAGCAGTGTTATTTTACATTTTAGTAGATATTAGTTTTGCATTTTGATAGTTTAAATAATATTCTGTTTGGTTTTATTGCTCAAATCTGACACCATGTTGTAAAGTTTCTTTCTTTCTTTTTTTTTGTTCACTGACTGTTTTGCCAAATGGGCCTTAACCACAGTAACAGTTTGCTCTCTTTAACCTATTTGAACAATAGAATGAATTTCAGTGTAAGTTCAGCAGACAACCCGGCGGTTTTTTAACCAGTTTTTCATTATTCACAAGTGGTGAATAATGTTAATCACATACAGCACCTTTTTATCCACAAATACAGAAGCAGCTTACTGTTATTACACAAAACGTGAGTCTAACTTACCATTATAGCCCGTTATGTAGAAACCATGACAGACGCTGTTTTTCTTGTTAGCAGGACCCAACTTTTAACAAGTGTGGCTATGGAGACGTGGTAAATGGAAACACACAGCGGTATGCAAGCAGGGGATTAAATAAGTCTGTATAGTGCACATAGCAGAGCAGATTAACAGTGTGTGAAGAGGTGGAGGTGGTGGACAAACTACAATCAACACGTTTTACACAACTAGTGAGTTTTTGTTTTCTGTTTTGGAGGTAGTGAGAAAATCAAACTTCTGAAAGTAAGTTATTTGTTATTATTCAATTATTATTTTGACTTTAACATATACTTATTATCCCCTGTTTTTGGTCTATCGCTAAAGCTGCTGTTGGAATAAAATAAAACATCTTAACCATTTTCTGTTGAGATCATCTAATGTTTTTCTTTTTTTTTTATTGGATATAATATTCCATTAGAGACATTAAAATATTATTTCAATTACACATTACAGTGACATGAGAGATGAATGTTATGATTATTTGGCCCTCATTGTAATGAAAGTGTCTAGTACAACCTTCAAGTCAGCAAAGTTCAAACTGTGTACATAATGAAAGGATAGCATAAGCAAAGCACATAATAGTGCATCGCTGCACCCTGCAAACAGAAGAGCCGGCAGTTTGTATCCGTCTTGTGTTTGTGGGGTAAACATTGTCAACTTGTAGGGATTGGACTATGCTGGAAACATGGAATTAGGTTTAAATAGTTGTATTAGGTATATATAAAATGTATATTGGAAAAAGACATAGTCAGACAAGTATTATACCTGCATGTTGCCGCCTGGTCTTTTTGTTGGGCTTTCATATTCTTGTGTATATGGCTGTAACAATATAACAGTGGCTTTTGATCCAAAATGAGACTTGGCAGACAAAACCAGTTGGGGAAAAACAGCCCTTACTTGGTCAGTAGGAGGCTTACAGTTGGCAACAAGATGGCAGGCACAGTTGGCAAACAAATGCAAGGGTCAAAAGGAAGGTAAAATGTCATCAGAATAGAGGAGAGCAGAACAAGTTCAGAACCAAGCTCAGGCAACACAGTCAATTTGGCAAGGAGTAGTAGCACCTGATCTGTGTGATCTGGTGATGAGTCCGGTTAACTTATACAGTAAACAGGAGATAATAAGAGTCAATCAACAGGATGTAGATCATCGGAGAGGATGAAGCAGCAGTTTTTCACCACGATCGATGTTGATATTAAAAACAAACCAAAAAGCTTGTTTGTAATTCTTGTAGTGATGTGATTTATCTTTAACAAAGTGGTTGTGGGAACCAGTTTGAATAGACCCTTTGCCCTTTCTGTTTACTGTCCCCTGCTTGGAGGGAAACCTCATCGTCTTCTCCATCCTCCCTCTTCCTGTCGCCCAGTCGCTTCTCTTCAGCCACTGGGTTTCTTCATGGTCAGACGAGCAGACCAGATGGCTGCTGAAACAAGAGCACTCGTGTTTTTAATTACCAGGATCTGAATTGTTTTGTGTATATGGGTTTTAGGGGATATATATATATATATATAAACATGCTTGTTGTCTTTTCACACGGTTTCCCTTTTAGCATTGGCTTCAAGTGATAACATTAACATAGTCTGTTAGGATGTGCCTCAAAACAGATTTGGTCATCACCGTCACATTTTCACACTTCATACTCAGCTTGACATTATACTTCTTAACTGTGAACTGTATGATGTTGGAAGGGACATGGTTAGAACTGAGATTTTAAAATACTAACTGTACATACCCTATATTCACATTTTAATTGAACTGTTCCACCTGACTGGATTGGATATTTTTGTCGCCTCTGACATCCGCAGTTCGTCTTTCAGATAAGCTGTTAATCAGGTAGGCGTAGATGTCAGTAGAATGGTTGCTGTGGTTACCAGGGTGGATCCATTGTTAACGAGATGTTCACCGTAGTTGCTGACCTTGTGTGACTGCCGTGGACGGCATGACTCAGAAGTGCAACTCAGATTTGGCCCCCCTCGTGTGGAGTAGTGACATTTGTTATATTTGTCCCTCTTAAGGTGGCGCATTACATGTGCTGCTACGCTCAGTTGACCACTCAAATAAAGCGGCTTCGCCTTGTAGTGTTTGTGAAGTCAACTTAACCGGAGTGTTGTTCACAGAGTTGACGACAATCCTGCTCACAAATCCTGTGATCCACACACATAACGATGCGGTTAGTCGACACCTTTGGACCCTCTTGCTCTTAAAACCACTTAGCGGTATCTTCTTTGTTGTACTGGCTTTAGTTAGAAGGACTCTGGTTGTGAACAGCGATAACACTGGTGTAGGATTGTAAGGGTGGTAACTGACTGAATTAATCTCCTTTCTGTGATGTGTATGGGGATTTCTTTTAAGGGGATGTTCCCACATATTTGATGTTTGCATCTCAGTGGAGAAAGGAGTATGCTATAGACTGTATTTGCATCACTGGGTCTGTTCTGGGCTTTACTGCTTTCTGCTGCTCTCTTGATGGGGTTAATACAGCCTGAATGTTGCTCTCGTGTTTTCTGTTTTACCCTTCTTCCATTTGCCGGTTGAGTTTATCCGTTAGAGTTTTCAGCGTTACAATATGCATGAATACGGCTTGTTTTGAGTTGTAATTAATCTAACATTAAGTCTACCTGATGGGGACTAGTTTTTAAATATAATGGATTTCAACCATGCTTGTGGCATTTTTTTCATCATGAAATTTGGAACAGCGATTCATGTTTTCAACAGGATGAATTGTAATAGTTTTGTTGGTTCCTTAAAATTGAATCTAGTGCCAACATCAGGTCAACATTTCCATTTGTCTATGTTGGTTTATTGCTAATTAGCAAATGTTAGCATTGCTAATATGCTAAAGTAAGATGGCCATCACGATACTTGATGTTAGCATTTAGCTCAATGCACCACTGTATGAGTGTGATTTGAATTGATGTGGTGAGGAGTTTTTTTTATGGCCTATAATGTATTGTGGGAACCGAAGTTATCTAGAAACTAGATCTAAATCTGATTTAACAACATATACATTTATTTAAATAATAAGTCAATATACTTTTATGCCACATCATTTTAGTTTTTCTCATGATTTAATGTCAGTTGAGTTTTGAATTAGTTATGAAATGATGAGTTGGTTTGATAAGAGGAAATGAGGCCTTTTATGGTTTCTGTGAGAAGTAGAATGACACAGCTGTATGATTAAGGATAAAGTATACAAAGATATTAGAAATAACCCAAAGCTTCAGGCAGTCAGTGAAGTGGAGAACTCTTGAAGAGAGCTTCACGTTACAGAGGCGATTCAACAAGCTAATAGCTTGTCAAAAAGTAAATAAAAAACAACACTGTAACAGAATTATGGGTCTTTATGCCTCTAGCTTTTTAAAAGTTGTTGAAGTCTTGGTGTGGTTAAAATAAACAGTTGAGAATAGCTCATGGAAACTTGATGCGTTGGCCTGAGAGGGGTGTTTTTGAGCATGTCCTAATAATAGGGTGTTAAGTGTTTTTGAATTCTGGCCATGAGAGACACACCCTAACCATCGAGTGCAGTTCCTTTTTCTTGCAGAATTAGCCATTCTTTCACAGGAAATGAAAGTGCTGAAACCCCAGTAGGGTGATCATGAACTGAGCTCTATTCTACACATGAAAGTTCATAGTTTTCCGTTTAAAAAGTGGTTTACGTCTCGGTGACTTGAGGCATCTGCGTTGGAGTTCAGTGGAGGCCCAGATTGTAGGTTTCACTGCAACGCTTTCTGCTGCTGGTGATGACAGGAAGTGAGATGAGGGGCAAGTATCCTGAGCAGTAAATGGGGTCCTGCTGACATGAATGGGAAAGAACGCAACACTAATCAGCCCCGCAACTGGGAAATAATGCATACCATTGTTATCCAGGGCAGGCGTGGGCCTCAGCCTGCACAGTTATTTCCCGATAGACATGCTTGCTGCTGTTTTCGTCATCTCTAAGAGGACAGAGAAAATGAGAAATGCCTACATGGTCAGTTTACTCAGTACAGAATTGATTTATTCTCCTGGTGGCCTCAGTGAGGGGGGCTTTAAGGTTAAATATATTCATATTCATAACTCTTTGACATATCATTTTTGCAACGCGCACAAGCCTTTCCAGTCTCTTGAATAAAGCAGTGCCTCACTAGCTAAATAACCAGCCGTCACAAAGCGTGTCACCTGACGAGGAGGAACCTACTTATCAAAGTCTGCTCTTGTTAAATTCTGCTTGGGCAGATGGCTTAGCGGAAAGCTGACAGGTTGCTTGATACATGACAGGATGTAGGCGACTCTCATGAGAGTTCAGTGTTCAGCAGCAGTGCCTCACAGCCACCAGAGGATGTGGTTACTTCCTGTAGATAAGTTCTATACTGAGACAGAGCCAGATTGGCACGTTTGCCGTAGACAAGGCGGGACCTTGAGACGTGATCTTTCATGAATTCTACATGTATTGACATTTTTCTGGTTTGACGCCGCCGTGGTTCGCCGGTTGTTTACAGTCGGCATATGTGTCCGGTGGAGTGTGTGCACGAGGGGTTGTGGGTGCGATGCACCTCTGCTGCTTGTGCACAGCCACGTTTATTCAAAACGTTCCCAACAGCTTAACTAAATTAGCAGCTGATAAACCACTGTATGTATAATTACATGTTATTATATAATCTTTTCGAATAATTTTCTTGTGGCATTCTGATGATTTTATTTAATTTTTTTATAAAACCACTAAGGAGCAACAGTGAGACACTTCTTAATTATATATATATATATATATATATATATATATATATTAGTAACTTATTTTAGTTAAAGCATCAAGGGATTCAGTGTTTCTTTGCTGTTCTTTGAGACAGCTTTCTGATGCCTGATGTGTGTGTATATGGAGTCATTCAAAAACAAAAGTCATAGACTTGATCGGGGAATTTTAACAGCTCAAAGAGGTGAATGTGAAACAAGAAAAAGGCCAATAATCTCCTGATAATGCCAAGAATGATAACACAGATATGTAAAGGTCATTTGCTCTTTTGAATTTTAGCACAAGCCATTTGTGAGATATTTATTTATCCCAAAAACATCACTCATTCTTCCAACGCGCTCTCTCCCTCAGATTAGTGTACGAGTCACTACGATGGACGCTGAACTGGAATTCGCCATTCAGCCGAATACAACAGGGAAGCAACTCTTTGACCAGGTATGAAACACAGATGACTGGTGACGACTGCGATGTCATTCACAGTGACAGTGACACACTTTTTGATCAAATGTAATTTGGAAACACAAGTTATGGAATGTTTGTTTTTTGTGTGATATTCTTACGAGTAATTTAGATAAATATAACATTTCATGAAACTATTAGCAGCATTTAATTGGCACGGAGCCTTATTTAATTTATTTTCTTTGCCTTATTTTCACTACAGTGTAACAACCAAACTAAAATCTGTGATAGTTATATAACTTATTAGGTACAGAACAATTGTCATTGTAAAACATATGGGTTTAACCCCTTCTTTACCTAGAAAATATAACAAAATACAGTTATTAAATTGTGTAAGGAGCATATACTTGCCGTCACATTTATTTATTTATTTATTTATGTTTATATTTTTATCACATGCAGGATTAAGATGTTCTTGGTTCCAACAAAAGACGTTTTTTATTGTCACAAAATAATTTGTATTTGTTCTTTTTGAGTGTATGAAACAGAGTAGCGTGACGATGGCACCTGTTGGCTGCGGTTCACTGTGCTTGTGTTCTGTTGAGGCACATTACACAATACTTCTGCTTTCATGTTTCCAGGTTGTTAAAACCATTGGGCTGCGAGAGGTTTGGTACTTTGGCCTCCAATACCAGGACACAAAGGGTTTCTCTACATGGCTCAAGCTCAATAAGAAGGTGAGATGCTCCGTTTTTTTTTGCTTCTTTACAACGTTGAATACAATATCTGTTTAGCCTTTCTTTGTCAAAATTGAACTACTCCGTTGAACTCAAGTCTATTTACAGAAGTATAACTTCTACCCCTCCCCCATGTCATCGTTTATTTTAGGTGACAGCCCAGGATGTGAGGAAGGAAAGCCCGCTGCTGTTTAAGTTCCGCGCCAAGTTTTTCCCTGAGGATGTGACTGAGGAGTTAATCCAGGACGCCACACAGAGGCTGTTCTTCCTGCAGGTGAAGGAGGGGATCTTAAACGACGACATCTACTGCCCTCCAGAGACGGCAGTCCTCCTGGCCTCCTACGCAGTGCAGGCCAAGTATGCTGACTACAACAAGGAAGTCCACACGCCAGGCTACCTGTCCAGTGAACAGCTGCTCCCTCAGAGGTAACACAGGTGTATGGCCCCATTTTAATGTGGCGGTCAACGTCAGATAGATAGATGGATAGATTTGTACGTGACGTGTGTCTCTGCGTGGATTCTGACACTCTGATTGTCTCATCTCCTCAGAGTTCTGGACCAGCACAAACTCAACAAGGACCAGTGGGAGGAGAGGATTCAAGTCTGGCACGAAGAACACAAGAGCATGATGAGGTAAAGGCTGACACGCATGTGCACGTTTGAAGAAGAGACCTGCTCTTTCAGCAAATGGCATTCCAAGAGGATCTTTTACAATCTTACTCCAAATTACTGACTGAAGTGTTTATATGTGGGAGATAATTGCAATCGCCTCTATCTGACCGGAGTGTCTGCTAAACTATTTCATAGTCTCCTCCTTAGTGATACCATGGGTCTATCTAATCTAACTCACCACCATGAAAATGTGGCGCTCTAATTGTCTTGCTCCCTATCATGGTTTGTTTTTAGCCTTGACAGGACATTCCTTCTGAGGCTCCTGATTGTAGACTACCCTGTGCTTCCAACTCACAGCGCCAACATCTCAGGCTTCCGTGTGCTCCTCGATCCCTCCCTCTGTAGCACTGCTTAAAGACACTTGTTGTTTGTCCACAGAGAGGAGTCCATGATGGAGTATCTGAAGATCGCTCAAGATCTGGAGATGTACGGAGTCAACTACTTCAACATCAAGAATAAGAAAGGAACAGAACTGTTTTTGGGAGTGGACGCTTTGGGGCTCAACATCTATGAACAAAATGACAAGTAAGTGATTCCACAACAATGTGAAGTTGCCATGAATGCACACGTTCAGTACAATTTGTGTTAATAATAATAATTACTATTATTGTTGTTGTTGTTGTTGTTGTTATTATTATTATTATTATTATTATTATTATTATTATTACTAGTTCCTGTCCAATGTCATGCAGCTGATGGAGTTCTTTGCATTGTCTTCAACAGAATGACGCCCAAAATTGGATTTCCATGGAGTGAAATCAGGAACATTTCCTTTAATGACAAGAAGTTTGTCATTAAACCAATTGACAAGAAAGCTCCGGTATGTTAACCCGTAATAACGGACAACTTCTTGACAGTTGGTAAATCACCTGTCTGTGTATCCTAATCTCCTAAACCTGTAATGTCGCTGTTTTAGGACTTTGTATTCTATGCTCCAAGACTGCGCATCAACAAGCGCATTCTGGCTCTTTGCATGGGCAACCATGAGCTGTACATGCGCCGCCGCAAACCTGACACCATCGAAGTGCAGCAGATGAAGGCTCAGGCTCGGGAGGAGAAGAATCACAAGAAGATGGAGAGGTAAGAGACACAAGCTGTTGTCAGAGACTCCTCACTGTACCAAACGTGTATTATGGATGTGTAAACTACTGTATTGTTTAAATACCCTGTGTGTAATAGGGTTAGGGTTGATGATCTGCTCAAAAGATTATGATTACTGTTTATTCCAGTGCATCTTGTTTACTGTTTCTGTTTCCATTAGAGCTCTGCTGGAGAACGAAAAGAGGAAAAGAGAAGTCGCAGAAAAGGAAAAGGAAAAGATCGAAAAGGAAAAGGAGGAATTAATGGAGAGGTTAAAGCAGATCGAGGAGCAGACGAAAAAAGCCCAACAAGGTTGGTGACCCGTGAGAAAAGCGTCGCAGGTTGTACTGCAGTGAATGCTGACCGTGTTTTGTTTTTTTTCCTCACACAATGCTGACCTTCAGTGCTTCTCTGTGCGTGTGAATGTGTGTCTGCACAGAGCTGGAGGAGCAAACGCAGAGGGCTCTGGAGTTGGAGCTGGAGAGGAAGAGTGCTCAGGAGGAGGCTGAACGTCTGGAGGCTGACCTGAAGGGCGCTGAGGACGCCAAGGAGGCGCTGCTGCAACAGTCAGAGAACCAGATGAAGAACCAAGAACACCTGGTCAGTTATCCCAAACCATGAAAAGAAACGAGTGTTCTGATGCTTCAAATATCATGAACAAGAAAAACTAAAAGCAAACGTCCTTTCAGGCGACAGAGTTGGCTGATCTGACTTCCAAGATTTCCCTCCTGGAGGATGCCAAGAAAAAGAAGGAAGAAGAGGCAGTGGAGTGGCAAGAGAAGGTACGAGCTGAGTGGCCACTTTTTTTATAATAACCCGCCCGTCTTCTTCCTTTGATTACAGTGTTAAGTTGTTATAGTTGTTGAAGATTAAAGTACAAAGGAGAGTACTGTGTCACGCTTAACATTAGAACTGATGACATGAAAAGAAAGTGTTTGTTTGAGTTTTTACGTCATGCAAATGACCTGCGTCCACAGCAGCATGAATAGGTAACATGTATAGTTAGACGGCTACATTTCTTCTTCTTCTTCCGCCTCTTTCAGTCGGTAAAAACTCAAATGATGCATTGCAACCATCATGCGTGGAGACGTGAGACAGAAACTCCATAATAGCTTATACTGTGTTTATATAGTGATTTTACTGTGGCCCACGTGTTAACCACGGGGAACAGTCACACGGCAACATAAATACACATAATGGCACCTTTCTGATGTCATCAGCTGTGCAAGTATTCCGAATGAGCTCAATGTGGGCGTGGGAGAAATGAGTTAGTTAATCAATCTGATATTCTGCTGACCCCGTTGACCCACAGTGAGGACAGACATTCCTGAGGGCTTGTTGTTGTGTGTTTCTGGGGGAGGGGTGAAAAATCACAGCTTGCCTCGCGTCTTTTTAGGTAAAAACCACGTGTGCCATGCCAGCCCTCTTCTTCTTCATGGGCCGTGTGACTCAAGCTGTTTGTGGCGGTGGCGGCCGTCTTTGTGTGAAGGAAATCCTGTGTTAACTCCTGTGCACCATTATGATATTCCGTCTTATAAACAACTGCTGTGCTAAGTGCTTGTTTCCATATCGTGCATTTTTGGCAAACGGTGTAGTTTCAGTTGAAAGTCCAGTCTTACTCATAATTGGCTCCTATTCCTGACCGCTCAGACCACAAGCACTCCATTTTTCACTCTCTGCGGTTTTAATTTATTGTTCAGCAGATTTTGTAGCACAAGTTGTCCTCTGTGGCTGAAGTGGATCGTTAGTATCTTTAATAGATTGTTTAAATTCAATTTAGTGTCCAAAATCATATAATATACACAGCCAGCAAAGTAGAGCTGGAATTACTTTCTTTTCCTCTAGCGCCACCATCAGGTTCACAATGTTGGAGATTAGAGAAAACTATGGGATGTATTGTCGTGAAACAGTACTTCTTCAAAAACAGGCTGTTGTCAGTCCCCCCCCCCCCCAAAACATTTCCATCAACTGAATCTCTGTCCAAATTGTAGCAGCTCACCTCATTGGCGCTCTCTGTTCCCTCAGGCCACCACGGTGCAGGAGGACCTGGAGAAGACCAAAGAAGAGCTCAGAAACAAGGTGATGGTGGCTCACGTTCAGGAGCCCCCCAACGAAGAGAACGAGGACGACGAGAACGACGAGAGCAGCGCCGAGGCCAGCGCCGAGTTCGGAGCCGCCGTCGCGTACAAGGACCGCAGCGAAGAGGAGCGCATGACCGAGGCTGAGAAGAACGAGCGTTTGCAGAAACATCTACTCGTAAGTCTCCGCTTATACGTCAGACAAGTTCGGTCTTTTTTTGAAATATGTTTTTTTAATTAGAATGAATAAATGTGTTGGAGTAAATCCTACTGCCGAAGATAAAATGGGCCAGTGGGTCTCTTTACTGCTTTCCTTCCTTCAGTTTGTCACTCTGCAGCTTCAGTGTTGAAGTACAAGTAGGTTTTTATGAATGAACTGAAAATGAAGGACGCTGGCAAGTTTTATAGACTGATGAGGTGAATCTGTCATCGCATCTTGATTTCTCATTAATAAATACATGTTTACGATGAAAAGGGAAGATGAATAGAAACACATGATGTAGAGGAGGATTGTTGCGTTTTAAACCTCTGTGGTTAGCGCAGAAACAGATGTGAGTCGCTTAATCCGTAGAGATGTTTGCACATTCGGGGAGAAGAATGAGTCTCATATGTTCACGATAACAAACTGCTGTGAGATGCAATTAACACCTCTGTGACTGTATCCCCAGGCTCTAAGCTCAGAGTTGGCCAACGCTCGGGACGAGAGCAAGAAAACAGTGAACGACATGATCCACGCAGAGAACATGAAGGCGGGACGAGACAAGTACAAGACCCTCAGACAGATCCGGTCAGGAAACACCAAACAGCGCATCGACGAGTTCGAGTGCATGTGATGTCGGCGCGCCCCGACGCCAAAGCCCGCCCAGCTGGGCCTCTCTGCCTGGACTGCAGTCCTGCCTCACACAAGCTGTTTCCTCTGCACCCAAATAAATCAGATCCACAACATGACATGGTTGCACAAGCACAGCACAATGTACAAACATGGATCTGGAAAACTCCATTTGTTATAATTCCTAACTTTGAATTTAGGCAAGTTACTGGTTGAAAAGGGACAAACTGTATTTTATTAGTTTCATTCCTCACAA
>JACSYO010002095.1:790000-867500 GCA_016806645.1 Ophiodon elongatus
CTGGGCTTCACAGAATTGCCGTGTAGGCCTGGCTTTCTGTCTATCAATTATTAATGTGTCTATGTTCTGCTGGAGACCCTGTAACTTGAGGGATATGCTGTCTCAGTATTATGGTTATTATCTGATTTTTGACTCATGGAAGTGTTTTGCTATTCAGGGGAGTCACCTAGAATTGGGCGAGAGAGACCGAGACCATGTGGTAATTGACAATGCAATAAAGATGAGCCAGGAAGATGATGAATTGAAGATGTTAAATTGAATCAATCACTTTATACATATCTCATGAGCAGCCCGACTTATAATACAGTTTTACGGATATTTCTTTTTACAGTGTAGTACAGTAGGTTGGCATCAACTGTGATAACATTTGAGCTTGTTTTAAAGTTTTAAAAAGGGGGAATATCAAACTCAGGCTTTTCAATGAATCTTCATGATGTTAATTTCATCAATAGAAACTACAGTGAAGAATATTTATTGATGACCTTTTTTCCAACCAAAAACATGACACTGAAACTAAATAAAAACAATAAGCATTGAACTCAAGAACGATGAAGAAATGTGTTTTCTCATCAACGACTAAAAACTAAATGATAATGTGAAAAATGGACCAATTGTCAAATGATTGACTGTTTAAATGCTACGACTTAAACAACCTGCATGCATCTGTGGAATCTCTTCAGAGGTTGACAGCCACCTGACCTGTTGCACTACCATTAATGAGAAGCATCTTGAACTCAGTAGTGTTGTGTCAAATGATTTATGGACTAAATTCATACAATCCACTGAGAATTAGACAGGAAGTGGCAAAACATAGAATAAAATGTCAGTTTTTTATGGACTAAAAGTGGACTAAGGCAAACAAAATTCCACGTAAAACTAATATATGTTATTATTAAATGAAATGAACACGGCTTAACTCTAACCTTAAATAAACTGTAGCTGTGGCAGAATTCTTACATAGGTTTATTTTGGAATGCACAGACTGACTGCCAAGTATGAGGCAGATTTGAGTACAAACACATCAAGCTCCATATTACCTTTTCCCAATACTAGATCCTGTCTCGTTTAAACTTTGATACTCTTCTTCAGCTGGACCTGACAGTTCTGTGCATAGTCATAAATCGTGGATCATGCAAGGTCATAATGTTCCTCCAGTAAAGAAGCCTTCCCTGAATCATTAGGGATTTTGAGACACTCCCTTTAGCTAAGTTTTTGCTTTATTTCATCAATTACTGACCGTTAGGCTAATGCAACACATCGGCTACGCTCTGCCTCTCTTTCTCTTTTCCTGCTGGGCATAGTGTGTCCTACTTTGAACACATGACACACATAGATGCAGACCATTGGCAAAAAGAAAGAAAGAGCGATTTCCTCATAAATGATATTTGAAAATAACCAAACCTGAACGCGACCTGAGGCTGGAGTGTGCCAAAGAAACCCAAAACATGATACTTTGTTGCAGCAATCGCGTCAGTTTGCACAACTGTACTGCATTGGGTAATGATGATCCATCGTGGACACCTGTGGTTAAAGTAGTGTAAATGGACACCCTCTTGATTCTTAAAAAAAAAAAGCAGGGCAAAAAAAATGACTAACCTGTTTCTTTGTTCAGATCTTAAGATAGAAAGCTTTGCAAAGCTGTCCCCCTGCAGAGTTACTTTAAGGTGGTGCACTATTGTGCTTCAGTAGGGGCCTACACAAGTCTGATCCTGAGGTTTGATGGGGAAATAGTTCCTCTGGTGGGTTGCAGAGGCCTTGCTCTACAGGTTTGCATACATTTCTGAGTTACATTTTGCAGCATTTCCACCAATATATCTATTACTGTATAAATATAGTTCATATTAGAGCTTCAGGAAGCACTGCAGGGAAACACTGCTCTCCTGTAGCCTTTTCCTTAAGATGAAAACACTACTCGGCTACCGCTGCTGTTGCCGTGGAAACCTGGTCACTCTCACTCTTTTACCCACACTCTTCACCACTCGCTTCATTAAGTGCGTTGCTGCTGGCAATTAGAATAAAACCAGCGGCAGGGATGGCTGTCTGGAAATGCAGTCTCCAATTACACACTTTCAAGCCGCAATGTTTCTTGAAACTGCATCTGCTCTCTATATAATACAACATGCACCTGGGAGCTATGCTTCTAAAAGCCTGCACTATGGTTGCCATACCGATGAATGACTTCAAAATTCATGTCTTTTAGTTACGTGAATATAAAAGCAACGCGGATCAGACAATGCCTTGTTACTCCGATGCTTTTTCAAGCTTGCTCTGCACTCGAAAAAGCAAAACAATGTTCCAAACATTGTCACGGTTATTTCACAGGCGGAGAAAAATGCCTGAGTGATCAATCCAAATCTGCATCCTCTTGTGTGCACTACAATTTCAAGTGCCGGAGAGCGAAACTCTGAGCAGTTTTTTTGCTCATCCGTTCAAGGCCATTTCTATATAAATGATTAATATCAGAAATATAAGTGGAAGGAATGACGGCTACAAGTCTTTAAGTCTGATCACACTCAGCAATTTATATTACTGCCCGACATTTTTACTTTGATTAACTGACGATGTTATTACAGCATTAAAATTGATGAAGTAAATGTAAGTGAATCATCATTACAGGACGTTTGCTCTAAGTGAATAAGTACTCTGGAGAAGTGCACTTGGTATGTTTCATATGCAACATCATCATTAATTTAATCTTGTCCGTCGGTTGCTTTCGCACATACTAAAAAGTGGGGGGAGAAAAAAAAAAAAACATACTGTATGTGCATCAACCTGCACTGAAAGCAGTCAGTGCAACCTCTCCCTACTCAGCTGTGTCTGTGATGCTTTGCATCACTCATTTAACAATCTATTACCTACCACCTGAGCACACTCGCTGTCATTACTGAATTACCTACAAGCTATCCTTCTGCATTGACAGACCTTTTGTAATCGAGGGACAAGCCCTCGAACGGAGTCGGGTCAAGCGTGATTGCTGATTTCAAAACAGTTTAAGGATGCATGCAGAGTTTATTATACAGTCAACAGTATCGGAACATCTATCTTAAAGATAATTAACTCAGCCTATCTTATCGTTTGAAGAGGTTGACCAACTGTAGAAATAGATTAACTAAATTAATTTGTCATAACCAGAATACAGATTTACCCCCTGCCAAATCTGCCGCACAGGCGTAAACCAGTTAACAGTCCACTCAATCCTCAAATTTAGCTTTCACTCTCAGTCCCTCTATGAAAATATCAGAAAATAAATTTCAGTGCTAATATCTTCACCTGAGTAAATTGTTGTCTAAATAGAGTCAGTGGCGGAGAGTGTTTCAGAATTAATTCAAACAATGAGGCACACTGCCTCCGCGATCGAGGGGTTGTTATGATGCGAAGGCACTGAGTGAGATTGAATTTTGGTTTGTTGTAATGATTTGTTTTACAAGTAAAAGACAGAACGACTTTGAGGTGAGAGGACAGAAGGTCTACTTTAATCAAGGATATCAATATATAAAAAAAAGAGAAACATCCCTGCAGTACACAGTGGCTGGCTACATTTAATTATGTCAAACGTAATTGGTCAGATAACAAGTCAGAAATCTTCTTGTGCAATTACTCAGCTGTGAAACCCCAAGCGTTTTGTTTTTCAAATAATTCTAATGGGAATTCATCTTTGACTTTTGCGCTATGTTCCTTGAAGGTGGTACGTAATATGTGACTGCTCATCTGGAAGATTTTCTCCACACACACACAATGATCCTATCAACACCAACTTCTCACAATGCTAATGCTGTCGGATACTTAGCCATAAAATCTTCGCTCTCTCTCGTCTCTCGAATTGCCCTAGTCTTTGGTTTGTCCATTCTGGGCTACTGTAGAAACAGGGCGTCCTCTGTGAAGTGTATGAAGATATCCACGGCTTAGTCTAAGGTAATGAAAACACAAAGATTCTTAATTTCAGGTGATTATACACTAAAGAAAACATACTTATTAATATTACATTAAATTTTTGCTAATACACACTGGTCCTTAAATGTAAACTACATTATGTGAGTGATCAGTACACCCTAAACAACAAATTCCCAATACATGAGTGGTTTAATTGAGTTTTAACAGAGTGATCAGCACAAACACGATCTTATATTTTTCTAAAGCTCAAATGCGAACCAAGTCTCTCTTGGTACACTACAGGTACAGGTACCTGTAGCTTCAATATTCTCCAGAAATCTGCAATCTCCACATAAAGGGAAGAGAAATCTACACTGCAGCAAATTAATAAAACATCTTTTATTTCCTTTGACATGAGCCAAGGCTTGTCCACAGGTACCAGCGAGCCCTCTGCACCTCTCCCTCATGCACCTGCTGGCTTTCAGGCTCGAGGCTGACGAGTTAATGCGGCTCAGGTGTTGTAATTGAAGATTGCCACCAGCTGGTTGTGGTGTAGCTTGGCAGGCCAGACCCGAGCCGAGTTGGCTGTCGGGCTGAACAGGTGAGCGGTGCTTCAGTGCTGCTGGCCTCTGTTCACAATAAGCCCCTTGTTCATTGAGAGGCACTTGTATCTCCAGGCACCGCGCGCACATAATGACTTAACAGTGGAATAAAAAAAGAAAAGACCAAGCGCTTCATTGAATATTAATATGAATCTGAAGACACTCTAAAATTAAAACCAACTAACCTCATTAGCATCATCTCGTTGAACATATGAAGTAGAGAGACAATGGAACCGCAATATCAAACAGTATTTCGTTGTCCAAATACTCTCTAGGCTGACTGTAGCACCAAATATTCATTCAGTTTAATGTAAACCACCCACACACTCGATGCCATGCGGACCATTAGCGATCCGTATTAGATAATATCCGCCTCAAATTCTGTACCAAACTCTCTGCTAGCAAGGGAGAGCTTGTTCAGTACCCCTTTTGTAGCCTTAAATGAAACATTTAATATGTTACATTTACATCTCTAAACCTGACAAACATGACATTTAAGCACTAATCTAATAAGCCACCAGTACAGGTCCAAATGGAATTAACACAGTTTGCATTCGTCTAAGATGTATTCAGCATATACATAGATGTCTTCAGATGTCGAAAGTACATTAGCAGTTTCTCCCTTCTCTCATGCTCATTTCCATTAACAGCTTAAGCTGGGCATTTACAATATCTACTACTCTCTGCAATAACCAATAAAGGCTCTCGACAACGGAGGTCATGATGGGATTTTCCTTTTTTCTCTCAATTGCCCACTTGAATTTTAGATATACTGCAAGGACCCCAGCGAAATCAATTACAAACAAGCATACGATGTTATGAAATACACGGTGTTTCATTTAGACCTGAATTTTGACTTAAATGTGAATATGTGTCCAAAAACATTAATAAGCATGTCAATCATATGCCTCATGCAACTGGCCTAATCTGGAGACGGCAGGCACACAAGAGCACACACTGCACACACAAATACCCATTCTCTTCATCTTTTTATAAGGTCTTTTTTTAGCTGCTGGTGCTGCCAGAGGGACATAGTATATGTGAGCAACGAGAGGGCAAATAGCATCTTGCCCATTGAAAAGCTGCAGGGAGAGAAGTTTGGAATTCTGTGATTCTGGGACAGTTTGTGTAACCACTGGCGTTCCCTGCAGCTCTCCACAAATTTGAAATCGATCATTACATTTACAGACTGTGGCACCTGGGTGGGAATGGGTGCAAGCCAGCACCTTATGCCTCTCAAACAACTATGGTGGCACTGCACCATGAGTAGCTGCAGCAATCTGTAGAGAGACGAGTCAATAAACAGTTACTCGGGCCAGCAGGCTGTTTGTCAAGTGCAATTACAGGGAAAAAACATTTTTGAGACTGATGTTACCTAGTTCAAACCAGCTAGAGATTGGAACGGAAAGCAAACTTAAATGATTGGAGGATGGATTGGAAGAGGTATGTGTGGCACTTAATGATCCCAGTAATACGAGCTGCTGTAAAGAACCACAAAAAGGTCCAGAATAGGCTCCTCGGAAACTCAAGGGGTGAATGCAGACAGGGGCAGACAGGGGCCATGAAATATGCATGTTTGTCCTGAACTAGAAGAGATATAAAAAAGATATAAAGAAGACACCAATAAAGACTAAACAAAGGTAAATAAAAAAACATTATCCATAAATTATGCTAAAGATTTGAAAGCATGATTGCCTTTTGCACAGAAAAAATGAAATGAGAAAAGAAAATAAGAACATAAATAGGTCACAGTATCAGAGCGTGTTCATCCATTAAGATTCAAGATTTACCGACAAGTGAAATGGCATGACACATCAAGTCATCTGTAAGAACAGAGGAAATCTCACAGCAAATGAAATGTTAAACAAGAGCTATGTGTAGAATGCCTGAGGGCTTTACAGCCTGTTGTTGGAAGATAGTCTTGGCTTATTATAATTTACAGGCCATGATTTGTAATTAAATATTAAGTCTAATTAGCAGATTCTTTAGTAATTCATAGCATCAGAGTAATCTTCCATAACTTAAAATACTAGTTTTAGTGTCAATCTAATGTAAAAAAATCTCTAATTTATTTAAAAGTACTATAGTAGTTCTCGCTTCTTTACTGCTCATCGTGCCTGGTGTATTGACTGTAACGCGAAAGGGTTTCTAGGTATTTGACAAAGAGAGCTGTTTCAACATTTGAGGTGGTCTCATCATGTTTGACTAAAAAAGTAAGGAAACTTGTTAGGGAGTTTTTCGGAGGCACATTAGCTTTCCTTCCATTAGTTCTTGTAATAGTTAAGTGCAGAGTTCACAGCCCAATCATCTGACACTCCAAACTAATCACCTGTCTCATACAATCCGTCAACCTTTTATAGAGGCCTCGAGGTGATAGAATAATTGGTTGTGGTTCACTGTCTTCCAGGAGGTAGATGTTGTACTTCCTTTTAGTTTTTTTCTGTCTTTCTGCTCTCTGAGGGTATTTAGTTTTAGGTGACGGTGGAATCTTGTGCGAAATAGAAAGAGCCGGAGATGTTTTGCAGGCAGCGCGTTGACTTTGTTGATTGGTGAGAGCCAACTGTCACTTGACCAAATAATTGATTGGCTCATCCTCCTTACGCCATATTATCTCTGCGTGAAACTTTACGTTATGTGGTTGCGGCAATGTTTTATGGCGTGTCATTGCCAAATTAATTTGTGAGTGCTTACCAATCTCATAAAGAACACACTGCACTGTTTAAAGACTGCTGACTTTGCTTATTATCCAATGATGGGTTTGAAAGTGTCAAATTTTAACGTTGTATTTAAATACTAGTTATTTTAGGCTGGATAAAATGTCCAAGAGCCTCTGCATTTAACAGTTTTTTAACCTTTACCAACCGCAGTCCAAAATGTCTACTAGCCCTATGTCTGCTGACGTGCTTTCAGTGGGGATCAATATTAAATAGTAGCAAAGTGTAGCCCATGTCATGAATTTATTCAAAACCTCTCTATTTGCTTACTTTTTAAAGTACACTTTAACCCTAAAGAGCAGTCAGCACAGAAACATATCGATGTTATTTGCAAAGGAATACATGTATTGTATTTATACTGACTTTTCTCTCTATCCAATCCTTGTATTGGTCTGTCACTCTCCACATACACACACATACTTGCTATACAATAATCACTAGTGGATTGTAATCCTCAAACGGCTGACCCTCTCCCCTGAAGTGACAGAATGTAACCTTTAGGAGGAACTGGTGGCCCATCTCCTCAGGGACAGTCAGTGTAGACATCAAATTCACAGCGACCAAGTCTTTTAAGAGGCTGCCGAAAGGGCACCGGCTTGTTGAGGGGGATACGCACAGAGCCTACGGATGTCAAACCCCTTGGAGCTTTGCCTGTTCACCGCATGATAATTGGTCATCTATCTACTCTCCTGTGATCACCAGTTTAGTTCCAGCTCCGTGGGTCAGTCGTTTATTTCTGGTCTCATTGCTGCTTGTTTGTTTCCAGTTGTGTAGTCAGCTGTTTACTTCTGGTCCTGTGATCAGAAATGTATTTCTGGTGCTGCAGTCAGTGGTTTACGACTGGTTTCAAGGACATTGCAGTAGATGTGCAGTGCTGCAGCCATTTTCTGCCTGATTTTTATTAATTGACTTTAGACGTATTTAATGCAGTGGAAACATTGTGTTTTGGTCACATATCCTAGTGTGAAAGAGTGAGAGAGGGAGCAACAGAGTGACTAGAAAATGCAATTCCTGGGGAAATTGCGGAGGGACTGCATTGTTTGGAAAACTGGAAGCTGGAGTACATTGCTTCATGTATAGCTGGGAGCTGGACTGCACTGCTTGATAAATGTCTGGGAGCTAAACTGCATTGTTGGCTTAACGTTGTATGAAGGAGCAGCTGAAGGAAGAGGCAGAGTGAATAAAAGCAAAGGGAAAAAGGGGCAAAATATAATGTATAGTGTAAAAAACAAGGAATGTGTTGAAATGAGTCTTATTGTGTTGGGCCCTATATGAGCTTCAGTATTGGGAGAAGGAGTTGAGGTCTCATAAGTGTGTAGATGGAATAAGGTTAAACCATCAGCTGAGGTCTAAACCCGATAAAGACTGTCATGCACTTGAAGGATTTGCTATGTGTGTGTGTGAAAAGAAAAAAGTCACCAGAGTTCTTATTTTGAAAGTGCTCATGAAGCCTGTCATAAGCTCATGTTACCTTTTGGGGCTTATATTTTGAAAATCCATCTTATTCCAGGGCCCCAATAAGGTCTTTTTTGCGTCTGGGGGTTTTTATTTTGAAAATCTGGCCTACACCAAAGCCCCCTGGTAAGCTCCTGTTCATCTGGGGGGTTTTCGTTTGAAAATCTGTGTGTGCTTGCTTGGAACCATGTATACATTTACACAGAGATAGAAGCTTCCCCTATGCTGTTCGTCACAACAAGTTAAAGCCGTTGTCTCCAAACATCATGATGTGTGTGTGAAGTTCTTAAAATGTTATCCTTGTTTAGAGGTTTTTTTACTTGCTTTTTCCATCTGTGTCTGTATGTGAGTATGCGATTTCAGTTATGAATCCACATTAATAGACATGACTCAAACTCCAGCTCGTTATACCAATGAGAGAAGTCAAATTGTAGTTACAGTTAAAGTTGTTCAAATGCAACACCTGTGTTTGTCAAGTGGTCGATAAACGCCACAGGGATCAATCTAATTAACATATCTCAATCAGCTGCAAAGGTTGCCACGGTGATGGTAACTTCTGAGTGACTCCTGGGTCAGACAGTTCATTCAAAATTCAGAATATTAATATACCAGCAAAGAGTTATAGCCAGTGTAGCCATGCATGTGAGTGTGTGTGTGTGTGTGTGTGTCCCACTGGCTAGCTAATTGCTGCTGCTCTGCACCACGCTAGTGTGGCAGTTACTGCTGTCCCGACCCACGGTGTCGTAATGCCCACCCTCCTGTTCCTCCCCAGGTGAACACTGTTAGCTCTGCCAGCTATGTTAACGGTGTTTGCACTGTTCGTGCTGTTAGCACCATTAGCTGCGAGCAGCCAGCTCTGCTGCCTTCATGTTGAGAGTTGTGTGGAGGTAATCCCTCAATCATATCAAATATGCTCTGAATTTAGAATTTAGCACCCTTAAATGGAGCTAAAGATGAGGCACCACTCAAAATATGGCTCATTATTCAAAGACCACAATTCCTACCACAATTTTTTTAGTGTACACTGGTGAACGTTTCTGACATCACAAATACATGTTTTGTTTTGCCCCAGATTGTCCAATTATAGCGTAGCATCGGGCAGCTCAGACCAGGGTCCGACAACAAACCGGCTGTGCGCCATAGACCTACCCAGCTTTACAGAAACCGTTTTGTTCCTTAATTTCATCATTTTCAGTCTAGATTGCCAGGTTATGTTTACTTTCACACTGTGATCTGTAAGCTTTAGCTTCCGTCTTTTATCTTTTTAACCTGTTTTTGCTGCTGAATCAGTTTGACATCCTGGATATATCCTTCAAACACACATTGTAGACCCCTCTGTCTTCTTGTCTCTGAAGTCGCTTTTTCGTTTTTCCAAAAATTGGATGAAATTTATTCAGGGTGTGCAGTTAGTGACAGTGTGGGCTCCATGATAGCTCTGACAGCTTTACGCAGAAGCAGCGGGGGGCGGGGCTTTGCAAAAGGTCAATTTAAGACACAATTTTAAGAGTTTAGCAGCTCACCGCCACTCTGCTCATTTGAATGACTGAGTAATCCCAATGATGGTGCTATATATCTGGAGGATATTCTAGTGTGTGCAAATTCACATTTGTGCGCTTTCATTGCTCTCATGCCAGCAAATGTGCATGTCTATGTCCTAATTTAACAATGTGAGCCCTTTCAAGTTCCTGCCCAAATGAGACATCTAAATATAAAAGTTGAATGTATATAGAAGTTGTGTTGCAGTGAGTAAGCTGTGTGTGTGTGTGTGTGCGTGTGTGTGTGAGAAATGATGTTGAGTGGGAGACACCCTGCACAATGTTGAATGGAGCCATGGGAGCAGAGTGCGAGCATGCCAGGATGAGTCAGCTCTGTAAATGCAGAAAGAGAAGTAAGTAGTAGCTTACATATTGACTGGAGATGGGGTTGATGTCTCTGGTGAAGAAGATATGAGATCTATATGACAGCTATACCTTGAGGTCCTTTGAGAGTCTCTGCCAAGAATACAAACTGCTGGTTAATCAGGGATGGAGGTGTCTCCTAATAAGGCAGTGTCTCCTAATAAGGCAGTCTCCAAGAAAATACATTTAGGGTGCTCCTGCATGAGAAAATAAATATTGATCAACGGGTACCTAGATACTGTATTGCTCTCCTTTAGTAGACAAGTTTATTGAACCTACTGCTTTAAAATGGGGGAAATTTTCAATGTTTTATTCACAGATAATGATTGGTTCAGCTTATAAGGATTCCCAAATGGTTTCTTATGGAGATAAGGACTACATTCATTCACTTTACAATCATTTACCATTTCTATTGGAATCCCTCAAAACTATTTAGATTTAATTTGAGAGAGAATCCCAAGTGAGGAAGGTACTTTGGCTCTTTCTGTCTGTAATAGTTTGCTGATAAGGGTTTTATTTACCAATTTAAGATGGTTGGAACTGTTGGTGTAAAATATCCAGACAGATTCATCCAGTTTCTTTGTGTTAAGTAACCCGACCCCTCAGTAGTTCAGACACATCAGACGTCGGACAGCACTTATGGTCAGCTGGACATTAAAGTGGCTAATATCAATATCTTTAAAAGAATATTAGATCTTCTGACTGTGTAATGTGAAAGGGAATTATCATCAGACTGCACTTCGCTTCATTGCTGAGAAACATCTCTCAGCTCATTGTTTTGGTTTTCTTGTCCGCAACTTTGCTGTTAAGGTTAACGCTCACCGCTCTCATAGCATCATTTTGGTCCACAAAAAGCTCTAAAACCCCACTGTGGGCTACCTGTGTGACAAACATAGTTAGCGACCAGCCGGTGAATAGGCCTGGGCTATATATACAATATTATATTGATATTGTGAAATGAGACTAGATATCTAACTAGATGTGAAATATCATAATATGGCATAATTGTTGTCGTTTCCTGGTTTTAATGGCTGCATCACAATAAAGTGGTCATGTTTTGAAATGACCTATTATTTGTCTTTACTCACTTATATTATATAATTATATCCATATGACTGGTGATTATGTATCAGAAATCTCATTGTGGAAATATTTTGTCAAAGCACCAATTGTCACCCATTACAATATCGTGGCAATATCAATATCAAGGCATTTGGTGAAAAACAGTGATATTTGATTATTTTCCATGTCGCCCAGCCCTATTGGTGAACACAGTGAAGCATTTAGAAGCTAAAGAGCCAGGTATTTCCCTCAGGAGTTGTTGGAGACCAAAAACAGAGCTAAAAAGGTGGGTGTATATTGCTGTTAAAATCATCAGGTGGTTAGAAATATGAATTAACTCAAATGAATGCTTATGTTGCTCCGTATTTGCTGCTGCAATCAACTTAAAATGTATTAATATGTCCAAGCTGTGTTCACAGCTTGTTTCTGTCCAAAACTGGCCAAGAAAATCCATCATTGCAGGTAAATCAAACCAACCTCCCAAATGATCGTATTGATTATTGTGTCACGGTATGAATCACACACTGTGAATAAAATAAAAAAATAAGTGTAATATGTACATACGCCTAAGGCAATTCCAAAGAGGATAATTAACTGCTGATTGTTTATAAACAAAAAAGATATGATGAACCGCTGCGATTCCTCCAGTAGTGTACAAATTAGGTCATTAGCTCTTTTTTTTTCCAATTAAGACTTTCACCAGAACAGCTAAATGATATTCATTTATATCATTACCATCACCATTTTAATTTCGTTGACAACATGATTAAAAGAGATGAGAGGTAGTTTGATGTTTATTCAACACTTTAAGATTTGAGAAAACTTTAACGTTAAAGAGATAACATAATTAGTAAAAACATTTTTGATGACTGAGTGCATGTGGCCGATTTTTAGACTACGTTGTGCCTTCCCCAGTTAAATCTAAGGAAACAGCACAAATCGGCAGCCATTGTGCTAAGACATTTGAAAGCAGTGGGAAGCAAAATATTCAATGCCAAATTGCCTGCCTTTTATATTCATTTCCCTTTAGTCTGCTCCCCCTCACATTTTCTTCCAGCTGATGTCATGGAGAGCCATGAAATTACCAAATGGGGGCAGGCAGGAAAATACCTGCTCGTGCCCAATGAGACTGTCACTTACAAGGTCACTGAGCTTGATCTGCGCTGGTGCAAAATGAGGGGCCTCTGTATCATGAAAATTTAATTGACAGGAAATTCATTCGCTAATGAAACAGACAAAAGAACTAAGCACTTGTTATCTGAAATGTCGCCCATAGTGTTTAAAAAAAATACATCGTCCATCTCTCGCTTTCGTTCAGCTATAATGAAGTCTCTCATTCAGTTGAGCGACCTCACTTTCAAAACCGTTTTTTCAAACACACCTAATTAGACTTCACAACCTCTCACTGTCGATCTTGTCTAATTAAAAGTCTCTCATTCTCCCCCTCACCTCGTGTGTCTGCTACTCGTCAGACAAAGGTCTCACTCTTTCCCTTTTCTTTCCGCTCCCAACTAAATAAACTCTCTTCCTCTTCTTTCCCTCTGCATTCACGTCTTTAGTATATTAGAAAATCCGTAATTGAATAACGCTGTCTCCCTCCTTCGGCTTCAAGCATTCTGTCTGCTCTTTCAGCACACCCCTCACCTCTGTTCGCCGCCAATGGGGCTTTCTTGCTTACTTCCTCCCTACAACTTTAAAGCTCTTTTTTTTTAGATTTGAGCCCATTCTTTTAGATGTTTAACATCCAAACATCTCATCTGTTTCCTGTATTACTCCTGAAGGTTGTGGTTGCCTCTCATGAGTCTCTCTTTTGTTGCCCGAGACATATGGGACGCAAATCTGTTCAATGAGGGAAGCTGAGGCAACACATTTTATCTCCTTCATAGTTTCCCCCCTGTTGTACAGGCTGCACAACAACAGAGTGAATGCAGAATGCATTTTTCTCCCAATGCTATTTGGTGTGAAATTCTGTTTGGCATTGGGGTTAGGGAAATTAACATTTTTCATATGCTTAATGTTTCATGTAGCATGTATATATATGAAATATTATGGAAAACTTGCTACTGCAAAAACACTTAAAGGTGCTCAATATGAAATTGAGGGCATATCTAGTGCCTTCAGACAGCTCTCAACATGGCTACGGCTGAGCCGGCAGCTTGCAGTGACAACAGTGCTGACAGGGCTAACAGTGTTTACCTGGGTGGGCTGCACACTTCCAATTTGCTGCTATGGGTCAGGAAGGCAAATGAGCACATTGCAGGAGCTGGGCAGTGGTGAACATTCACTTGCACTAACATGCACTAAAAGCACGCACGGCCTGCCTAGCTATGTAAGCAAAGCACAGAAAAGCTCTAATGACAACACACACAGAGGGAGAGTGACTTCATTCTCTGCTCAGGTAGACATTACTCCGCTATATCTTTACTGAGCAAATAGTGGTGTGCTGCTATATCAATGCTGCGAACAAGGACATAGGTTTGCGTATGAACCGTAGGGACATATCCCTAGCAATATTTTGGGGAGGACAGAATTGTCCCTACCAATATTTGAACAAACTTGTTCGCATTATTATCTTTGGAGTGAAGAGACAGACAGAGACACACACACACACACACACACACACAGAGACACAGCGAGAGAGAGATCAGAGCAGAGCAGAAGAACTGCTTGTCGTCCCGTGCAGAGAAAAAGGGCTTCTAGTGTGAACAGCTGCATATCGCGGCGCCTCTGATCCTATCGGAACCCGGTTCCTCTCCTAATGCCTGCACTGCACCACACATAACTATCTGAAGGAGATATTACCATCATGACCTTTTCTCTCATTAGGTTACAACTTGTTTCTTGCAAAATATTACTTTTTTTCTCTTCAAAATATAACTACTTCTCAGAGAACACAGATAGGCCGTGGCATATGTTCTGACTGCGCAAAGAGATTTGAACATGAGCAGAAAACCAGCTGAAACACAAATGAGCTTTTAAAGTCCATGGGTTTATAGATTAATTATCATTGACATTAATAGGTTCCACATATATGGAATATAATTTATCTAATATTATGTGGAGAACTTCTCTGCTACTATGAAAAAATTGTTGAAGAAACACTAGGACACAAGAGGTTTAATATTGTGTTTGTTGGCATTAAAGAATCATATCTTTAGTCATGCTGGAATAGTTGCACACCTCTGACCAAGCCTGGGAAACGATACAAATCCTTCACTCAGGTTTCTTTTAAAAACTTTTGGTTGTTTATTTGGGAGATGACATCAATCACTCAAAGTCTGTACTTCATGCTGAGGGGGTATAGGGGGCATGGTAGGGGGTGGCTGTGGCCAGAGGAGTCGGGATGTAATGTTAGGCTGCAGCACCTGCTCACGTCCTCTAGCTTGGCTGTTTATCTCCGACTGAGCAGCAAGGAGCCTATCTCAGGAAAATGATGTAGTATCTGACTGCCAAGTGCAGAATTTAGCTTCACATTTGGGCCCACAGGATGTATTGAACTCTGAAGACGGCTTGATTTTGTGCCGCCTAATGTGCCAAACTTTGTTCCTGCTTATGTATTTGTGCTGCCTATCTCACCAAGGATAACTTTCTTTAAAACGACATTTGGAGTCTGTATGATATGTCTGAAGACAAACTCACAAAAACCGGCAATACGAGCCACAGCACTGACAGTTGAACAGTTGGGGACAGTGCTTGCCAAATACTGAATGGCAGCAGCTAATCAGTTTTGGGAAATCAGGACTCAGTTGATTACAAGTATCTCTGGGAATGCAGATCAGAATTTTTGAAGTTGTGTGTGCTTGGCAACAGTGCAATCCAATGATCATAACTCATTACACAGTATTTAAGGCCATCTTAAAACAGTGATGAAGTGTGAGTTTAGTTGAAAAGATTTCACCACAATACCTGCTATTGTTTGCTGGGATTACAGCTTGCTGTTTGGATTCACTTGTCTTCTTATCCTGCATGAAACTTGGTGAAATGAGCAAAATGTCTTTAAATGCAAACACATGCTCTGTGCACAGCAAGTTAGAGAAAACACGTTTCCTCCAGTGAGAAATGGGGAGACACAACTAGAATTTAAAAGACGATATAGTATTTGGTAATCTGCCGCTAAAAAAACCCCCAGATCATCTGCCTTGATCGGTAGACATTGGGAATTGTATTTTATTCATTTATCTTAGTTTTGGTGTGAAGCAATTTTTGCTCAAGTAGTTGTACTTTTTTATCCCCCTCAAAATAAATAATGGTGACAAATGCATTTCTTAGTGAAGGGTTCTCAGATGCATTATTGAGCCTCATCAATTCTGTTCCATATTGTATTAAACATGCCAGGAAACAAGAATGCAAACCAACACAAGCCAGCGTGTCTCCCTGGAATTCCAGGAGAAGTGAAAGGTGCCAATAATTTCACATGCAAACACATGTTTGCTTAGTATGCTACCGTATTTATTTTGTATTGACATATGCTGGTTTGTGTTTTTGCACTGCCCCTCCAAAAGATCACTGAGAAATTGAACATTTAACTCCTGTTGCTCTCCATTTTATGGAACGTCTTATTTAAATCCTTTAGAAAAAAAAGAAAGAGAGAAAAATAGATAATGTAGCCTATTGCAATTTCTATAGAGGTCTCAAACCAGTGCAAACACTGAATCTACAGTTGTCTGATCATAAATAACATCCTGCTACATGGATGCCACATGTGACATTAGATATCAGGTGTGTCAGACAGGCAATATTACAAACGTTATTGCTTGACAGGTTGTTGTATTACATTATCTGTGACAGAGTTCAAAAATGAGTGCACAGATCACAGGCGTAGGTTACTGGTGGGGACTCAGAGGACATGTCCCCTTCAATATTTAGAACACTTGCATTTAGTTAACAGTAAACAGTATAAAAGCTGCTCTAAATAAGCCGCACATTAGTGAGAGAAAAACAAGATCAACCAAACGGAGGAATTCCAGTCTGACGCCGAAATAGGCCACTGAAATAATCTGACATTTTGACTAGTAAGTCGTAATATGATGAGAAAAAATACGTGATATTTTGAGAGTAAATTCCTAATAGAATATGTTGGTTTGAGTCATATGGACATGTTTTAGCTTTTCCCCAGAGTTAAATTATACACCCTTGCTCTGTCTGGGAGTCTCTCCCTATTCCAGGTTGATTCCCACTGAAAAGCATGGGGTAGCACTTCATCGGAGGTGGTGAAGTTATAGCATTTGTGGGGACAATAAGCTTTTTTAAGTTGATTCATGCCTCAACAGAAGTTTTTTTCTTTCAGTTAGTTTTGTTTTTCCCACCACCGATGAAGAGCACTAAATTTTGTCTCATCTGGAGTTCCAAGTCCCAAACAGGGTTCTGTGTCTGTCGGATGGTCTGAAGGGGATACTACAATAACAGCAGTGCAATAACGTGATGCACCGCAGAATCCAGGCAGGTAGATCTCTTCTTGAAATAGTGCGACTTTATTCTCAAAATCTCAGTGAACACGGATATGTGGGATTGAATTTGCAGAAGGTTTTAAGCAGAAGTCTTGCTGAAGCGCACGTGAGCTATTGAAGTCCAAGGGGTTTATGAATCAATTGGGATTAATGAATGAATCATGAATGTGAATATGGGCCACATGCACATTTAAAGGGGTTCTTTTTCCATACGAAAGACACAAAAGAGGTCTGAAGAGAGAGTGCAGAAATTAACATTAAATCAGAAAGTTGATCTACAGGAGAATAAATATTTGAAATCAATACAGAATGCCTAAGCCTCACTCCATTATACTTTTATATCTTGAATTGTCACCTGGTGCTATTTTCCTTTACATAAATAAACATTTCCACCATAATTTGGTGCATATGAATTCACCAGAATGCAGGAACCTCCGGATTGCCACTTGATGTGTGTCCCCCTAAAATTTCATATTAGGGGCATTTAGGTATAAAAAAAATTCCTAAAGTAGTGTTATTATGGTAAAGATGGCCTCTGAGCTAGGCAAAGGTCCTGCATTATACATACACATGTACATTCTTTCATATTCTTAGTGTTCTTTTATGATCATAAATAAATACTATAGTAGAACTCACAGGCAAGTAGAGACTAACATGTGTGTGTCTTTTATTTCAGCACAGCTATAACACAAAAAAAAAACAACCGTTGAGAAGACGCTACTCTGAACACACTGCGTTACCATAGTTACACACATTTAAGGGACCGAGACCAACTGTCACTGTGTCGGTGTGAAGGGAAAACAACACAGAAAAGGCACATAACATAACTGCTTGTGTTGGACCAGAGATTATGGGGAATTATGTTTGAGTTTGCTGGGGAGAGGGACGTTTGGGATACTCTGCTTAGCCTGCTGCTCCTGCGACCTGGCCCCAGTTAAGTGGATGAGAAAGGATGGGTGGAGAGTATGCTACAATGTAATGTATTTTCACTCAGCGGCTCACGTTACCTGTTAGCTGGGGTGTGATGAGGTTGATCTAACCTTGCAAAGCTGAGGTAATGTCGTTCCTTAACAAAACCCCACACTATTTTTTCATTACCATGGTTTTGCACCAAGTGTTTTTCTTGTAAAATCCTGACTTTATAATCTCCCAAATTTGTGATTTTTGTTTCTTGTAAATTTGCCACTTTGATGTCAGAGAATATCCAAGTCTTTGTTTCTCATAAATGTAAAGACTTTAATCTGGGGATTTTCTCAAAATATTACCATCTTTCCAGGCTCCTAAATTATTACTTATTTTATTTTTTACCTACAATGGTCTTAATACACCAGTGTTGAAATAAGTCCTACTGCAAGCCCTTGGCACAGATGCACATTCTGATGTCCAACTCTTCTTTGTTACAATAATTAGTGATCTTAAAAGTTCTCAATTGTTTAACAGTGTAGTGAATTGAAAAAATGTAACCTTAAAAATGTCCATTTGGTATCTGCCAATATGACATATTTCACTTTCATAACGAGACGTTCTTTCACACATGACTAAACCTGTATTTCCCCCTTACTCTTACAAGATGGATGCCATTTATACTCTCTTTGGCCATCACAGTAACAGTCAAGAAGATTTGACAAGCATGGCAGGTTTCTCCCTCTCAGCCCAGAAATGGAGGATGAGAGAGCTGCAACTTCTGAAGCCAATTACTTAAGTTTGGCCTGTTTTCTTTCATTCTCCTCTCATGAGAAAGGATTGAATGAAAACTTCCTACAGTCCTCTTATCATATGGTAATAACGTACCATGCCCTGCATGTTTTTATGTGCCAAGTCATCTTCACATAATTTATTCTCTTTATTTAGCAGTGCATTCTAATCTCCCTTTGTATATAAGAAGAAAAAAAAGGTACTAAGAAGATCCTTTTGCAGAATAGCTTGTTTCTGTGCTGCTGAAGTGTGCCAACAGGGAACATTTACTCAGAGATTCTTCGCAGTGTTTAGATAAGACTTTGGATGCTGGTGACAAATCAAATGCATGTCTGTGGGAGTGTGAGAGGACAGCAATACAGCCAATCATGCAAAGCTGTGCTGCGTCTCTGCCAAAATGAGATTCATATCAGGAGTGAATAGCTGCTTTCTGAAAAGGAAGCGCTGAATAGTACAAAAATATCCACTAAAATGTTAAATAACATATATTTATGCCAGATAACTGTGATCAAAAGTGAAGAAAATGACTAAGAAAAATATGTTTCATTTATCAGGGAAAAGTTACCTAGAGTTTAAAAAAACATTTTTAGGTGTACACCCATCAATAATATGTTAACAATATATTAAGTGATACTAAAGCTGATTTAAAAACACTCCAAAGCACTGCAGAGTTTATGACTAATTTAATTCACTTGTTTTACATTTTTTACATGCAGTTCGACAAAGCAACATCTTTGTTGCTTTGTACTGAAATGTTCTACCTCAAGGTCTGTGACTTTGTCAGAGGGTTGAAGTTAAAATGGCCCTTTTCCGTTCTTGTGTGTTGGCGTGCTGTTGAAGTAGCCAGAGGGGATGCAGTGAAAGAACGGAGGAGGCAAAGCAGGTTGCATATCATCTGTCTGTGTCTTCTAGCATTGTAACAAACATCCTTTCATCGTTCTGTGAGAGTAGTTAAGAAAATTATAGCTGTGCTTCAAACAAATTACTTATGTCAAAGTGCTCCCACGATAAAATTGTATTCTAAAAAGGTGGAAAATTGCTCTGATCAGGGCATGTTCAAAAAAGCAGAACATATTCTATTTTTTTTTTTTTTCAATGGATGAGTGGCAAATAAATAGACAAATTATTATTTGCAGATAATATGTTTCATAACACATGCATATTTGTTGATAGTACGTCTTTGGGTATGACAACTGACTTCAGTGTGTAAGTTTTACTTGCCCAAATTTGGAAATCGCAAGGGAATGACTGAACTGTTTCACTGGATAACGCTTTTGCCTTTAACTTTTAATATATATATAAAAGGAGGTGGTAAAAGGCCTCGATGGGACTGACCTCACTACAAAAAAAAAAAAGAAGAAAACAACAGATGCTCAAACAGAAAAAAAAAATCAATAGCACATATAAGTGGAACAAAATCACAACCTAAACCACATGTCAAGTGTGTTGCCATATTTGCAACAGTTTTGTTCTTCTAATCAATCTCTTTATCTCTTATTTTCTGCACTTAGCGTTTCTTCACATCAGAAACTATAGTTATAAGTAACAGGTGAGCTCACATACCACATCTATTTTATTCATGTTCAGGTCTTGATGGCTACCTAGGCAAAATATTGCAATACGACTGATGAAAGTGTCCTGTGTGAAAAAGTCCAGCTGCACAGAGTCCAATAAGTTTGGTGAATCATCAAACAAGATCATGATGTCTGTTCTCTCATAAAGATGCCTGTAAAACTTTGCTCACATTGATTGATGGGTGGCACTAATGAAGTTACAGTCTATTCTCTTTTCAATCAGACTGTCACGCAGCTTGTCACTTTAATTTCCGATTCTTCCTGCTGGCCTGTCAAAGTTATGATCAAGTAGCAAAGCCCTCCTAAGCCATAAAAAAAGGTGATCACTAAAATCCTTTCAGTAGTAGATTCAATCATGGCAATGTTTGATTCAAAACTGAACACTGTTCTAGAAAAACATCGAAATACAGTATATGCTCACAGCAGCATAGGTCAGAAGGTAAGGCCTTTGTTTCTTAAGATCAGGATTGTGGATGTTATCATACACTTCTCTTCTCTGTGCTGGACTATCTATCTATCTATCTATCTATCTATCTATCTCTCTCTCTATCTCTCTATCTCTCTCTCTTTCTTATAAAATCTCTCTCTGGAAAATTCAGCCTCTCCTTTTGCATCTGTCTCTCCCTTTGTGTGCGTATGCTTCAATTATGCTTCTTGTGTTGTTGTGTCGGCCGTCCTCTCTCCAGGTTACACGGTGGAGAGAAGGTTGTGTGGCTCAGGGAAAGGGAAAGCCCAGTACTGCTGTCCAGCAAACTTAAAGGGGAACTTAGCGGTTGTTTCAGGACAACACTGTTTATGTGTTGACTGTGAGATTGGCAGCCATATCAGTCTAGTCGAGATCACTGTGACCCATAGAAAGTACTACTGCATATGTGAAAACGAAAAAAATAATGTGTAAAGCCTTCAATGACTCCAGAGAGAGCTTTGTGAAGTCGGAAGAACATCCTCAAGTGATTTGAGTCATGTTTGAAGATATATATATATATAAAAAAAAAAAACTGGAGTTGTGGAGTTAGAAAGGAAAGAGCTTACTAGACCTCTGTAGCCTGCTCCTCATCCAAACCTGGTGGAGATCGAGTTGCATTGTTGGTAATGTAGGCGCCAGTTTTCTTTTCCCAGGAACAAGAATGCATTGAAAAGAGAGGGCCTCTGGTTTTTGCCGCAACGAGGTGGCGTTGTCTTTTAAATGCGTATTGTGAACACATTCGATTTGTCCGTCAGTAAACTGCTTGAAAAATGAACGAATGAAAGAGGTTGTCGTGTCCTTTGTTTTACGTGTGCTTGGACCTTTTAATTGGTCTTCATATGGCTATGCTTGTTTCTTTCTAGCTGCTTTGAATGATGAGACACACTGTCATCCTGATTATTCAGAATATTTATGTCAGACTCGACATGGATTGGCACACCGGACCACAAAGTACTATCAAACTGTTACAAATGGAGTATGCACTATCAACTAAATATATAACGAAAAATAGACTTATATACAGCATATATATATATACATGTGTACTGTAGCCTATATTTCAGATTTACAGGGTGCATATTTTTCAATCTCAGTGGGTAATAAAACCTGCTAGTGACATTTCCTTTGTTATAGACTGACAGCCAGTAACCACTCTGACACAGTCACTAACCTTTTGTCGAACATGTACACCCAAATCATGTTTTTGACCTTTCCATCATTCCACACATTCTGACAGACAGAGCCTCATACTGTCAATATTTAGTTTAATTTTGAGAGCTTTGTATCTTTCTTTGCAAATTAAGCCCCACAAAGCCTCTCTCGCTGCACGGCATTATCCAATCTGTATCAATTCAATAAAACTGTCTGCCTTTTTTGTGATGGTCTCCTATCTTTGCGTTTGGTACAAACACTCTTTCTGATTGTTTTGATACTCATTGTGCAGCTGCCCTTCTAGTTTGATTGCTGGGACTAGGCTGTGATCACTCATTTGAAAACAAAAGCCGTGAAATTGTGAAAGCTGCTACTGAAAAAAATATACATATTTGTCAGGCGGCAGGCGACTTTGAAAAGAAAAGAAAAAAGTAGACACCTCTTCTTCTCTGTGAGGTGGGCTTTGCGAGATGATCATTTTGCCGCATCACGGAGAGCATTTGTTTACACAAATAAATGCTTCCAAACAAACTTGGCACACTGGCAGCCTCAAGGCGGAGTTGTGCAATTGTGTCTGAGATGAAAGGGGCAAACTCTTTTGCCTCTAGAGATTCCAACTTGGCCCTCAGTTGGCTGTTCCACTGTAATTAATTCAGCTCTATGTGTCAGTATTTTGGAAAACTCTCCGCATCAAACTGCGAATGTATTTGTGTAACTTTCAAAACTCTGAATCAAGGGTTCGTAAACCTCGTCCTAAATTTGTACTTTTCCTGTTGCGGTTTGGCGCGCCCAGTGAATGCAGATTTCTTTGAATTGCCTTTTACTGCAGCATGCATATTCATGAATGCCTGGTTTGTGTCCTTCCAGTTTCACATTCAGGCATTCGGCGCACTGAACTACCCGGTTACATCACACAGCAAAGACGAGTCACCTCGGTTTTCATCCTAAAGCTCTACAACATTTCTCTTGCCGCCCATGAAACTAGTAATTTCCTCACACATCTCCACAGAATCTGGGCTTGGCTCGTCGTAGCATATAATACAACTTCTCCATGCTCTCCTTTCTCATGCTCCATGCCAATTATCAATCTCCAGCACCAGATATCTTTTTTACATTGTTTAGGTGAGATACATTTTTTCTTACATTTTTGTTTCTTACTAAATGCTCTTCGACAAGGAGTCACGTCTTTGTTGTCGAAAAGTGACCTTCCTGCTGGTCATGGGGCGACTGCAATCTGGGGGATCATATCAACTTTCTCGCATGTCATGGCTGCTCACTGGTCGGGCTTGGCGACTCCGTGTGTATGAATCAGAGGATATGTGACCGTCGTCACCCTCCTCTCCAGGCCCACAGTGGAGGGAGCTGCTGGGGGTTGGCCATACCAAACTGGGAAGCACAAAGACAGGGGGAGGGAAAATTAATTAAGTCCGTTGGACGGAGTCACAGCTCTGTCTTTGTGCTATATGTGTGAGACAAGTATTCCAACGAGAGGCCAGAATGAACGGACACGGATTCATGCCCTGTGCGTGCCAAATCAAAATTTGTGACTGGGCTGCATTCCACCTGTGCCTCCAGTATAACATGCTTTGAATAATGGTCAGTCAAGGTTGAAAGTGATGATAATTCTGCTACCCAAAAAGTAAATAAAAAAAAATAAATAAAAAAAAAAAATCGTATTTGAATGTCAAGGTGATAATAAAAATTTTAAAAATAGCCCAGAAACCTGAGTATGTGTACTGACTTGGAGTATGAAATTGAACGAATTGATTCACAGATTTATGTTGGACTCCCGCAAAAAGATCAAGCTGTCACCACGTCAATGCGCTAGTCTGACGGAAGTGAGATGCCGAGGTAATCTAACGCAAATGTGTACGTCTCGTTGGCAGGCGAGCAGCCTCCTCTCAGCCCGAGCAGTGTTTACTTTGGCACAGCGGCAGTGCAAACATGTTGCCGTGGAAGAGGCTACTTCCACTGTAATGTATTTACTGTCTAATTTGTGTCTCAGTGAGAGACCATATATCCTGTTTAGGGAGTGACACCTCTCCTCCTCCACTTTATGGAGCGGTGCAGGCATTTGATGGGGACTTGAACATGCTGTGCTGATGGATGAGCTTGTCGATGCAGCCCCATGATGCCCCGCTTCCCACAGAATGCACAGGGCTGGAGGAACTCAATCATATAGAGCGGCATCGCTCCAAACATAGTTAATAACTCATTCATAACAGCTGAAAATAAGCGCCCTAACGGTATATGCTTCACTTGAGAACACCGGTTTACAGTGTGAGGTGGGTTAGGTTGTCAGCTTTTATGCGAAAGTTAAAAACATGACATGCTGTGAAGAAATGCTAATTAATCCCGTTGTGACAACTTACTTTTTTACCTACTGATAAACATGCCTAAGGTTGAGGCTGTACATGTGTCAACAAGCTGCTTTTTGTATATCACGCTGTTTGTTGCTCACGCTCTTCCTTGCCTTCACTAGTCTGCCAGTGTACAATGTTGAACACAGCCTCTTAATGTCAGAATTTCAGCTCGAGACCGAGAGTCTGATTCCCCGAGGCAGAAGTTCTGAATCGCTGGCAGGTGTTTCAAAGTGTTCAATTTGTGGATGTTCTAAAACAAATTCTTGAAACTTTGTGCTTTAATACGTCTCTTTGAGTGACTTTCAGCACTATTTTTGTGCCTCTATTTTTGCCCTTTTCTTTTTTTTATGTGAACAATTCCAATCAACAGCATTCCTGAGTGAAGCTTGAAGCTATTCTAAGGGGCTGAATAATTGACAAGTATTCTTTCAAATTATAACTACAAACTCCTGTGCTCACATAGAACTTGGTACTGGATATATTTGAATACATGTTACTGTAGGGGGTGTTACAGTGCAAGTCAGGGCTGATGTTAATGTTACCTGCAATAGCAATCAACCTGAGGCAAGCTGGCAACAAATGTAGCACATGGTTGGTAATTCCTCCCAGTTGACTGCAGTAGCTGAAGCAATAAGGTATTTTATTTACAAAAATGTAGACTCATAGTGTTGTTGAAAATGCAGACAGCAGATGGATGACATACCAATCGTTGATGCATGTTCTCAGGGGACTGCACAAATTTGCCCTCTGTTGTTTACGATTATTGATGGGCAGTGGATTTTGCTTTTGAGCATTCAGCACTTTGTAAATTATATTAAAAGTGAGCAATTAATAATTTATTTTTTAGTCAATTCAAGCTAAATTCAGGTACGATTTAATATATAATTTCATATCAAATAAATCTTAGCTGAATCTAAATTGTTACAAATCATTGTTTCCATGTCGGAACACTGACCATACTAAACACATCTTGCACAAAATACAAATTGTTTCTACACAACCTTGCTGATCAGTAAATGCTGGTAAAGTCGCCATGACTACAGTTTCAATGTCCAGTAAACACATGCAGTTGACATTACTAGTGCATTTATTTCCATTACAAACCGTACGATATCCTTTCCATATCAATCTCAATAGACCTCTGGAGGAAGATGCATACTGTTTTTTCAAGGCTAAACAACTGTGCGTGTGCGCGCGTGCAAAATCAGTATATGCAGAAGCAGCTCAGTCACTGTAAAATTTTGCACACATGCAAAAGCTTGTTGCATATTTACACGATTTACCATAAGCAGTTGTCAGCACATGGTGTCATAATAAAGGCCCTGGACCTTGGTCTGACACTGGATATGTCCTGTAACACTGCTATTGAGCAGCTTTTGTGCCATTATTAAAAGCTATCACACACTGTAATTTGAGCCATAAACCACCAATTGATCGATGGCACACAATCTACAATTTCAATTGCATTTTTTCCACTTTAACTGCAAAAGTTAAAGTGGGAATATGTAAACATATGCATGTGTCAGAATAACACAAATGTTCCTAAAATGTCAATAAAAATGCTCTGAAGGGGTGTAATGAAGACCCTCCATTCCAAGCATTGGTATCCAGCTTTAAGGAAAGGTTTAAATACTTTATTGGAATATCTTGAGGAGTTCTGGTAGGTTGTGGCTTCAAGTATATTGGTTGAAGGCAAACCTGTAAGGACAAATGCATGATTAGTTTGGCTATCTTTACTCAGATGATTGAGAGTATAAACTGTTTCTTGCTGCAGCCAAATAAGATGTAATTTGTACTGTGTTCAAGTCACTTACCTCTGTTGTGTCTCCTCTCCAGGGTGTTACACCTAAAAGAGTCCACAGGGTGCCTGAGCACCAATTTATGGTTCCGGGTGATACCAATTTGATAATTAGTAAGGCGGTGTTGGTAAAGTTGATTTCCCTATTTGAGCTTATATGATCTTTATGGTGACGTGTGGCACCAATAGAGATAATACAGATTATTGTCATATTAGATTATTGGCATTGTATTTAAATGTAGTTCTGGTGGTATAGGTAAATATGTTGTCAGGGGATGCCAGAGTTACCTGTACTTTAGGGGGGTTGAGGTCCTAATCAGTGGCAGGCTATATAAGGCTGCCTCAGGCAATAGAGCATAGTTGCTGCTGCGACCGCATGCTCCCCTGATCCACAGTGACGGTTATGTTTGTCATAAGTGTTGGAGAAATAAACACCTGGTTGGTCTGCACATAACCTTTGTGTCCAGCTTCCTGCTTCCCAAAATCAAGCCACTACGTGGCCATTCTAACAAGGGGTAAATGTCTGGTATTGCATATTCACGGTAGCTATAAGTTTACTCTTAACTGTATTAATTGGACGTATTTTACACAGGCCTAGAGGTATTTTAAGAACATGTATGGATCAAAACTGCAATAATTAATTTAAAAGAATACAAAACATTTTCTCATCATTTCCCCGTGGATGATGCATTCTGTTGTTTTTCTCATATTGCAGAACGTGGTTTGATTTGAGGTCATATAAAAGATTACTTGTATTACCACCCCTTGCAACCACTTTCCTCCGACATAATTGTCTGCCTTTTTAAAACCCAACCATGTTCATATAATGGGATTTTTTTTTTTTTCTTTTAAAACCAACCCCTCTTCCTCTTAGATATGTCAAGTGCTTTGAGACATTTCTTCGTTTCCAAACAAAGCAGCCTGGGCTCAGCTGTTCTGGCTCACGTTTTCCAACCAATTCACCGGCGCAGGCTCTCGATGACAAATCCTGATACGATTTTAATTACTATGTTCTGTTTGAAAAAAAGAGTGCTATAGACAGTATAGTCAAAATTCATACATGAGGTAAAATACATACAGGTATATATTTTCTATACCTTTTTGACCTTCCACCACCAGTTCAAACCCAACAGGCAAAACATATTAAGCCTCCCTAATAGAATGTCAGACAGTTTCTGGGTGAAAAGTGGCGCATGCATGTACACAGGCAGCCGCTGTCTACTAAAGGTCTGACAACTGACAGGTAAATTGCGAAATATTACATGGTTCCGTCAAACTGCTTATACCGATCTCCGCTCTCCCCTCCTTGTGAACTCAAGTGTGGTTTCCTCAGTAAACTCAAAAAGGTCTTTAATACAGGCAGCAGTGGGAGTGACGACACATGTCATATTTGCTTTTCATATTAAGAGACTTTAAAAAGGGAATAGGGAGGAATCTCACGCACGGTGATCGACTCAGTACTGCACACTAACACCAATAAACAACCGTGTGATATAACAACATTTCCATCCAGAGTTTTGTAGTTCAAAATGTTAGGAATTAGTTACAGATGCAGTCAAAATTATTTTAATTACAAACCAAGTATTGAGAGCATAGTGCATAGAGATCCTCATGCATCCACAGCGTTCTGCCAGACAACAGTGTCGTCACTGAAACACATCTTGTTTCCTCTCAGTGGAGCTTTCACAGATGCATCACTCAGTGCCATTTGAAAGGGTAGGATTACTTTCAGGACAAGCGTGCTTTATGGCAGTAACATTTGGAGAAACATTTGGATTGTGTGACAAATACAAGTTTCGCATCCATCAAATTCATAATGGAACTACTTTCCCCATCTTGCTTGAGTTGTCCCAAAAATACATACACAGTGGTTCTGTGGCTGTGTGACCCTGAAAGTGTGTCTGGGAGGTTTTATGACACTCAGTAAAAGATTTGCAAGTTTTGCTGACTACATGTCTTATACTGTCAGTGGTGCATAACCAATCTCTCCATTCTAGACCGTTAATATATACTGTCTCTACACACCCTCCTCTAGCACACTGTAAGGAAAACAAGCTCGGGAAACAAGTGTTTGGTAGCAGGAATGACACCAGGAAAAACATTCTGGTGTATCAGGTTGGGCGTCATCACAGAAATATAGGCATAGCTTCTGATTGATTTATATCTCCTGGCATGGCTATGAGTGTGTGTGTGTGTGTGTGTGTGTGTGTTTTTCACCATGGCGTTATGCTATTGCTCTACGGGTAACTAAATAATACAGTATACAGGTGTAACACAGCAATAACTCTTTTGGAGACATGCTTTTTGCTGACACATGTTTTGAAGACACATTCATTCTTCGTTGCTTTTAGTGTTATACTGATAATTGGCCAACTTGTTGTTTTTGCCCGTACTATTGTTGACTAAAGTGCTTTGTTTTGCCTCATATCGCAAATCCACTGTTGTAAAAAGCATTTCAGTAATCAAAGCAACATGATGAATACAGTTATCTCAGCCCTCTTAAAACAGAAAATATCCTAGAGTTGGGCCATGTGCAATAACATTGTTCAATATTGCTATGACCATATATGAACAAATATTGAAGTGTGCATAATATCTATATATTTCCTATGTTAGCCCGCTTGTCTTTAAATTCATAACCAGATTATAATTGAATATTCTAAATATAATTGGTCTTAATGATGTTTCTAGAGCAGTAACAGTAATATTTGGATTCAGCAACGCCACTATACAAACATATAATAATTTCTCACTGGAAAGAAAGTGTGATAATAAATACGTCAGTCTTAAGCCCCAGGGCCCGTTTAATACTGGGTTTTAGTAACCGTCCTTAAATAAAAAGGTTTCTTCTTATTTATAGTGTTTCAGGCAGTCTTTTGAGAAATGGGTTTATCAGCACGAATATATGAATGAATATCAAATGCACTCTTAAAATCAAACCATTCATGTTTTTTTAAATTAAGCACATTTTTAACAATTCAGTTTCTTTTCTGTTTGCTGTGGTTTTATTAATTACTTTCTGCTCTCTCCCACTTCTCCAACTTGGATACATGCTCTGCAGGCTTATCGCATCCACAGTCAAATTCACAGTCAGTGGCTGATGTTTTTAAAGTGGTGAGGGCGGTTGTGAGGAGGATTGACTCCTCGTGTCAAAGGAGTCCCTCATCTCCTTAAGAGGCAAACTGTGGGTGAACTTTACAGGACTGAAGCACTCTAAGAGACGAGTAACAAGAATATTTAACTGTTTATCGGTAGCCACAGAGAGCTTTGTACATCAGCTTCAAACTGTTGCATGTGGGAAATAACACCAAGTTCTTTATTTGAATATTCTGACATTCACTTTTATGTGGCCAAAAAAACAAATTCAACTTAACCTGTGAATGATTGAGAACTAGACGAACATCATTTCTGAATATAGGCCAGCGATCTGATCACCCGTGATCACACTGACGGATCAAAAGTAGTTGAAGGCTAAGTTATAGACAGACACACGCACACACACAAACCAAAAGGACATCATATATGAGCTGATTTATTTGAAAAAAAACAGAGCATTTTTGATTTGGGTGACTCTTCCAAACAGGGCAGCCAAGCAACTCTGGAAGGGCCTCAAAATGTGAAAGCCCTCCAGCAACAACACAGACCAAAAAAAAAAAAAAAAAGTAATCTGTTCCACATCCAACTGAAATTAACACATTTGCAAATTAAGGAAATTGGACAATTCTAGACTTACAAACCATTTTGGAGCACTGTTTTGTGTTCATACATTCCAACCATGCTCAAGCTAAATATCTTTTTTTCTGTGAATTCCAGTTTTGACTCTGAGGCAAACTTTCTACAGCGCGGCATTTGTATATGCTTGGATGGAGATGTCAGGATGACAAAATGTAATGCGTCAGTTGAGAAATATGACCACATGATTCATGAAAGCACATCACTCAGTCAAATGACAGAGCACGCAGGCTACAGTTAAGGCAAGGGTTACCTGCAGGCAGTGAATCTAACCCCAAAACACAACTGCCATGATATAAGGATGCTCTTTTGGCAGAAGATAAGGATAGTGTAATAGGATTTCTGTTTAGCTCAGATTTACCATACAGGTTTGGTTTACGGGTTAAAGCTAGAGTTGGCAATGTTTGTATTATAATGTTGAAATTCTCTTTACATCCTGACAGCAATCAATAAATAAAATGCCCTGATGAAAGAAAAGAAAAAGAAAGTGGTATCTGTGGCTGTTGCAGGACTGTACCAAGCCCGGATCAAGTGATTGGACCTGTCTACCTGTGCGCACACTTGCATTCAACTTCACAAAACGATAGAAATTACTTTTTTAAGTGTTACCTGTATTGACATTCCTTAGTCGAAAGGAGACGTTTGGATCGAACGTTTTGACACTCAAATATCGATCCGCACATTTCAGCACTCATCACAAATCCATCAGAGAGATAACACGTAGTAGATCAAGACAGACATATTGAGACTTCTACAGATTCACACCTGTGTACTGTTTCCAGTCTCTAGTTCAGCAGATTAGTATCCTCCTTATATTTCAACACAGTCACTGATAAAGATTGAAAAAATACAATTGCACTCAAAATGAGTCAACCCCCTTTGCAAATTAAGTGTATTGGCAAAATTTGTTTTGTTTTCAATGAACAACTCAAATAAGAACAATTCAAGTGGTTTCTCCAAATTCAACACAAAATGCCACTTTTAATGACTACTGCAGTCTCAAAATGATACAACCCCTTCATGACAAGCATCTTTAATACTTAGGAGAGCACCCTTTTGCTGTTATGACCTGATGCAAACGTGATGCATAGCCAGACACCCGGTTCTGACAGTGTTCCTGAGGAATCTTAGCCCCTTCCTCATGGGCAATGGCCTCCAGCTCTCTAATATTCTTGGGTTTGCGTGCTGCAACCGCCTTCTTCAAATCCCACCAGAGATTTTCTATGGGGTTCAAGTCAGGCGACTGTGACGGCCACTCCAGAGTCTTTCAGGACTTTTTTTGAAACCAAGCTTTGTTGGACTTTGAGGTATGCTTGCCCAAGCTTCAGCTTCCTCACAGACGGCATGACGTTTTCTCCTAGGATTTCCTGATACTTGATTGAATCCATCTTGTCCTCCAAATGCTGCAAGTTTCCAATGCCAGAAGAAGCAAAGCAGCTCCAGAGCATCACCGAGCCACCGCCATGCTTCACTGTAGGCAGGGTGTTCTTCTCTGCGTATGCTTCATTCTTCCTTCTCCAGACATACCGCTGATCCATAGGCCCGAAAAGTTCCAATTTTGTTTCATCGCTCCACAGAACAGAATCCCACAACTTCTGTGGCTTATTAATATGGTTTTGAGCGTATTGGAGCCGACTTCGCCATCATTTTGAGTGCAACTGAAATAATTTCCATACACAAATATATCAATACAGTGATTAGGGAAACGGAAAATCCATATATCATACATGAAGAAATTGAGAAACCAGTCACACCTCACAGTTGACCCTCTGACTATACTGATATGCACTCCAGTGTCTTTCCATGCCATTAGCATCGTTCATCGTTCCTGCAGTTATTTCCTTCATTAAGGTGTAATTGTATGTGCTTCACTTCACTTTGTGTACCACATTTGTGAAAAGTAAAAATTATTTCAGTCCATTCCTTACACCGCTGAGCACAGAATAACAGGATCAGGAAACAACCAAGCCCAACTCGTCAGTGATTCAATGTCTCCATTAAAGGATCATGATCTGTTCTATGATTCATGATGGCCATGCAGGAGAGTCATGTAATTGGAGTGTATGAAAAGCGATGGCTCTTTCAACAGGATTTCAGCTCTGTTATCAGAGTAGTTACCGTTTCAGTGTCAGTTCTTCTCCCCCTTTCTACTTGCATATCATATACACATCAAAGTCACAGGCCAGCAGTGCACTGCAGTAATGAATGCCCCACATTTCAGCTGCTTAAATTTGATGATGTCCTATTGAAGTCTTTTTCTCTTTTCCACAAGTTTTTCCCTCATGTTCTAATTCCATCTGGTTTCTAATAGTTTAAGGTAATTATGATATTGTAATGCCACTGTTAAGGTTGCACGGCAATTACTTGTATTACTGCTAATTTGCCTAATTGCTTGCTTAAGTGCTTCTTTTTTAAGTGAAACAAAAATCGATAAGACATGATCATTTCAAATTAAGAAGGTACTGGACCTTAGTGACATTTATTTGCTTAGAAATGCATATGAACAAAGGAGATAGCCCAAATATAAGGGTAATAATGATGGCAGCACTTCTGACAGCTAAAAGTGGAGTTTCATGATTAGTAGTGAAATATTCAATGCCAAAATCATCTTCCCTTTCTTCACTTAGGAATGATCATGATCACTTTCTAGTCACTACCGCTTCTTACATTTATAGTTTTTCTCTTTAACGTATTTATTGAATGTGTTTATTGTTAATTTTGTTATTTAATCCAAACAGCAGTAAGAATGTAGCTTTATTATTAAATGATAGGCTGGTAATATTATATATATTTTCCTAGTGCCAACAAACCCAATGAAAAGATAAAAAGCTACCATTAGAATTCCATTTTGTCTAAAAACTATTAAAAAACACATCAATAACAAACATGGTTGTACTGGGTGACATGTTCCCGCATTATGACGAACATGGGCACTGTAATTACTTTTTTTCCACTTGTGCAACAATATTGTATTAATCTATAGCTAAAGAATAGTCCCTGACAGATGCATTATTTCTGTGTGAGTAATGGTTGCTAAAATCTACAGTGCTCAGTTGTTGTAGTAAATTATTTATCCTTATTTTTAAAATCCAACTATGTATCCAGTTTAGGATTGACATCTGGAACCAATGGCCTCAGGGCTGGGGGCCACAGACAGGGAGTGGATGTTGGGAAGTAGATGAACAAACACATTGTTGCTTTTGGTCTTTAAATGGAGTTGTTGACATTAAACATATAGACAAATGCCAGTCTTATCATTTAATGTCTCTCTCCTCTCAGAAATGTGTTTTGCTTTTTGTTCAAGTTGTGTTTGAGCTTCACTGTGCAGAATTGTGCATGTGTTGATTTTGACACTATAAGGCTATTTTCAGCTGCTGAAGGGGAAATGTTTCTGTGCTCACTTTTATGTCAACACGTTCACCTACAAGGTGATTCTATGACATCACAACTAATTTGGAAGACAACCAACCCGATATGCAACTTTCAGAAGTGTGATGTGAAAACTCTTCTGCAAATACACCACAAATAAACTTTAGATGAGTTAGGCAACAAAATTACATTTTTTCAAGAGTGCATTTATTGTATAGAGCATCTACTAAAATGTAATTTGTTTAATTCTATTCATAACAAAAAAAGCTCAAGGAGTAATATTGTTTTTTTTGTATTCTTCCAGAGGTGATTTTAACAATGATCTAGCTTCCTAGTGCTTAATATACATGGAGCTGGTACCTTATCATGTTAGTCATTCATATTACTTACATTGTGTTCAGCCTAAAAATTAAGAACCAGTCGTGGAACAGGACAATGAGACAGAAATATATTGCAGTGACAAGGATAGTTGTGTGGGAAAATAATTGAACAGAGTAAGATGTTCACTGCAAAAAAACATAAGAAATTATAATGGCATACAAGGCCACTGCCAAAATACTGAATTTAAGAGGGGAGGGTTGTGAGATACTACATTCACCGCTCATGTAGCCTCAAAATAATTAAGCTGCCAAAAGGGTCATAATGTGTGGCCATTAGGATATTATTTTGGCTACCAAGTCCAAGGGAAGAAATCTCAGTGATTAAAACAGACGGTTGGAGTCAAGTCTTTAAAACGTGTAAAGAAACAAAGGCTTGAGTGAAAAGAAAACCTGCAACATAATGACAACTTTTGATAAATGCATAAATTCCTTGATTAGTGACCTTAATCACTTGATAATGAATTGTAAGAGACAAAAAGAGAAGCTATATAATAAATATAAATCATCTGACAGACATAAAGAGAACTCTGAAGCGCCACATCTAACAGCTACAGCGGCCTTTTGTTAACTCATCTAGTCTGTTAGACTTTATATACAATTTGTCTGTATTTCAGTATCTGAACTTGACTTCCTCAAGAACCCATTAGCAGTATAGGTTTTGGTTATAACAGTATGCTGTTCCTTCAGCAATAAACAGATTATGAACTGATATTTTTGTCCCGGTAATTTCTATTCAGGGTCAGCCTGCGATCTTGGCAGCAGATCTATAATAGGTCTAAGAGTCATTTTGTAAGATCAAGGGTGAGATCAGCCAGTGATCATTGGTTTGCTTTAACGCTTCACCAACGCAGTCTGATTGCCACTTAAATGCTGAGAGCCCATGGGTCTTCCTCTTTATTCTGATACCGATGCAAAAAAAAAAAAAAAAATGATCTACTGACTTTTTCATCTCATATATAGCGACCATATTTAGCAACGCATTATGAGCTGCTGATGCACGTGAATTCATCTTTGCTGGGTAAATTGGCATGTGGTTCCCACTGCAGGAGTCTATACTGTGCACTACAAAGCAGTGCATTATATTTTGCAGACTTCGTTGTCTGACGCTGTATCCAGACGCTGCCTTCAGCCATTGCTGCAGTCTGTGATGGAGCACGTCCATGCATATATTTTTTTGCCACCAAGGGGCAGCTCCCGAGGTGACGAGGTCGGTGAATAGGGTCATCAAGCCACGGCTTATGTGAGTAACCCCTGTCACCTAAGGATGGAATTAATGTGATGAAAAGTTGACAGCACACAGGTTTGGAGTTGCTAAATGTCTTTCCTTGAGTCGTGTTCCCCAAGTGTTGGCAAACAACAACCCTCACTCATAGTAGTTGCATTTATAGATATACATGCAACTGTCACGGTTTGGGGTTGTAGGTGGTCACTTCCTGTCTTATTTTGAGTAATTAAAGCATTTTTGCTGGAAACCACCGTGTCCTGATGAGTCTGCATTTGGGTCCGTATGTACTGTCATGTTTGGAGTAAAGGCAGGACCCAAACGCAGACTCATCAGGACACGGTGGTTTCCAGAAAAAATGCTTTAAATACTCACAACACAGGCAAGAAACACACGGGAAGAGGATCAAGGAAAACACGGGAAACACTACAATGCAAACAGCCATAGACAACAGACATACGGACAAGGAGGCACAAGACAAACGAGGCTTAAATACACGGGGAGGTGCAGGTGCAGGTGATCAGACACAGGAGGATTCAATTAGACAATCACAAGGACAGGAAGTGAAGGGACCCGGGGAAACACAAGACAGGGAACTCTTCAAAATAAGACAGGAAGTGACCACCTACAACCCCAAACTGTGACAGCAACAGAGAAACATAATGCCACCTGGATTACAATTTTTATCTACAGAGGAAATGTTTCAATGAACGCATCTGCCAAGTTGCAAACATGTTACTGAACATATTTTCAAAATGTTCATTGTCAACGGAAATTTCAGTACAACTTCTGCTTGTAGCAAGTAAATCATGTGTTTTATGGTTATGTGGAGGCACTCACAGCCCTTGGTTAAGGCTAAGGGAAGATTGTAGTTAAATATTGAAGTCAAAAGTGACTTGTCTAACCCTAACCACATGCAAAAGTCAGCTTGTCTCCAGTACCAAAGTCATGTGTTTTGTACACCCACATCTCCGACCTCCTTCCCTCGCTGTGTATGCGGTACACAAACTGTGCACTTCCTTCACCCAAAAAGAACGTTGCCACTGAACATAATCCAGCCAATTAGGTGTCCCTTATAACATATAGTATAAGGTAAACAAATAGCACTAGATATACATCATTCTAAGATAAGATACGCCTTAATTGATCCCCTCAAGGGGAAATTCAGGTGTTAGGAGACAGGGTTGCATAAAGAGCAGCACATTTAAGGAGTCATTAGGCAAAGGTGCTAATTCAATTGGATTAGCAGAAAAATATACAAGCTGAATGTATTTCATGGGTTGATATCTCCACACAGACATCTCGGAGTTTAACATAACTTTTCTTTTTCTTAATTTTCCTAATGGTAATTGGCAGCCTTCTTCATAATAATAAAAACAATTGATACAATAACAATACAATCTGTGATTCGCGATGAGCTGCTATTATATTGAAAAGCTCAGTTGTAGTTATTGGTTCAAGGATTTCAAATAAAACAGATATGCACTAACAAAGGTTTAATAAGATCTGGTTATAAATATCATCATCACTGACGTCAATAGCATATGATCACAATGCTGTGCTTCAGTAATCTAAACCCCACACAATGCAAGGTTTCAAGTCTGCAGAGAGCAAGTTTCTTTCCCCAACTGCAAACTTTGAAATATCTCAACCATATTAAAATGTAAAGATGTGATAAAAAATGCCTACTGTGTGTTTTAGTCACTTAGACCTCATGAAATATTTCCCAGAGTGCAATGAAGCGACCAAATGAGGCGAGTGGATGACTTCTTCCAGGCCTGGCCACAGCTCTCACATTAGACAGCCCATCAACAGGCACATTTGCACAGGGGGAAAACACTGAAGGTGTGATTAGGCTGGAGGTGAATCTCAAGGCCTCAGTAGTTTACATCTTGGCATCCAATCACCATAGAAAATGTATTATAGCGTCCAGCTGACTATTACGCTATATTAGTTTTTATCATAAACACACAGGCGCCAAGTTGTTATCTAATTTAATAAAGATATCGGTAATTATATTATCTTCATCCCAATGTTAGAAACTCAGGAATATTTGCAACATTGAGACATAAACCTTGAATGTTGAAGAAGGCCACATGGCAAATCTTTTAATCCTTCGCAATCTGGGCTACAATGTGAACCAGGGACAAGAGGATGAGTAAATCTGTGTCCATCCATCTGGGTTCAAAGATCCTGTATAGCTGTGCCCACTAAGTCCACAATGTGTGCTTTATGGGAAAGTGGAATGAGAGAAGCTCAGGGAAATGATCTTGACTTTCAGTACGAGGTAATATTGTTTTTATTGCACTGATTCAGCTATTCAGCTGGCCCACTCCAGGTCAGATTTGAGAACATTGCCAAGTATGTCCTCATTACCGAGTGAATAACCTGTGTTTCTCAGTGAACTCTAATGTCCTCTGTCAGTTTTTGTCAATTACAGTAGTTTCCAGTTTTATTTAATCCCCGAATACATTTCAAATATCTGTGGAATCAGATTTTTTATCGGATTACATTCATTCAATCATATGTCATTTGCCAAGCATACATGCCAAGCTTTTTTTTTTTGCTCTCGCTTCTCAAATATGATCTCTGCTTCTGCTTTTGGTATCATTGTGATATCTTTAAGTTTTGGACTGTTGGCAAAACAAAACAAGCAATTTAAAGACGCCATTCTGAGCTCTGGTAAACTTTGATGTGCTTTTCTTTCTTATTTTGTTTCTTTTCTTTTTTTCTTTTCTTTTTCATTTTATGGACACAATGGACACAATCTATCACTTAATCTATCAATAAAATAATAATTAATGAAATCAAATTTGTTCTAGCCCTAATTCCACCATCATGGCATTTAACATTACCAGATTATGAATCTATAAACACAGATTCTGCATTAATTTGCAAAACCGGACAAGATTTTGGTATCTGAAGAGTTGTGGTTTCCGTTTGTAGCCCGAGTAGTCTTGACCAATCATGTTCAAGAAGGTTTTTGTTGAATGCAGGTAAACAGTCCATGTGGAGAGCAAAAAGAGGCGGAAATACAAACTCAGGATCCACCTGCCAAAGACAATTCATCTTTTTATTGGTTTAAAATTAGCTTGTAAACATGAAACAATCCGGTCGTATACATCATCTCTCAACTCCAACTCGAGTCTCACAACTCAAGTTGCTAATCGGACTGTGCCCGGATATCTGCTGGATACACCAGCAATATAGCCCCTTTCCCCGAGAGGTTTATCCGCCGTCAGACCGATTGCCAAAGGGTTTTGAGATTGCCAGATTTCCAACACTGTCATGCAAAAGTTAGCCCATTTCAAAATGTCAGTGTTTTCATCTCGGACCACAATAATTTTACTCGCAAGAGAAAATAATTGCCAATCATCAGACTGGACTGAATTCTACTTTAGCCTAATTGTACGATCCTTGGGTCAAACTGTACATCCGTTGTGAAGAATGACTTGCAAAAATAAGTGCTTGAAGATATAAGTAAGTCATTATACAGTATTGTGTACTAGATTGTTGTAATAAAAGAAAGTTTCAAGATCTAAGGGTATCTTTCTCTCCAAATCCTTGCTGATATAGATCTTTCCTTTTATTTTGGAGGCATCATTTCCATGTGCAAAAGGCAGGTAAATTCCCTATTGTTTGAGAATGCACGGTGCAGTGCAAAAGCTGTCGACAGCACTTTCATACAATAATAGCTGCGAGGAAGAGAAGAAATGGATGTGCCCCACATGCCTTTGTCCATTGTACTCACTTTTCACTCCCCCACAGGCCCTCAACAGCCTCTGCCATGTGGCACACAGAAGGCTGGCTGGAGACAGAAACTAACTGAAGGGGAGCACTTTGATGAGGGTCCAGATATTCCTAGAGAGGAATCACTTCTTGAATATTGTTGTACAAACATCTCTTTTCCCGTCAAAACATAAAGGATGATGCTGCATATTGAGAACAAGTTGTGTAAAAACAATGCAGAGATGTCAAAGTAAAGTGTCTTTCAGTAGGAAGAAGCTGTTTTTCAGCCACGCATGGCGCAGCAGTGGTCAGTGTAAAGGAACAAGCTTGTGCTAAGAAATGATGCTGCTTCAGCAGCAGCAAATCTGGTCCGGACACTGATAGAGAAGTGATCTCTCCTCTATCATCCACCATAGCTTAAATGCCCCTGAGCAGGGCATTAAACAAGGCATAGAGAAACTGCAGTAATAGATCGGCTCTGAGGCCAACAAGACAAGGCTCTAGTGTTTGTACTTGTTAGCTCCCAGCTGTGTGTGGGTACACATAGCCTATAACTCCCCCCATAGCTATTGCTGTAAATAGGGATGTCTTTTTAGTAAACATGCCTTGTCAAATCAGGAATAGGAATTCTAGTTCATTGAACATTGGCTCTGCAGTGACAGCAGAGTCAGTAAAGGACTACAGTATGTTAAAGGTGGATACCTCTGTGCATTCCAGGCAGTATATATATATTTCTTTTTTTTCTGCGTATGTAAGGCATAAGCAAAAGGTTTAGTCAGCAGTCTTGTAAATTTGGCATAATAGAGAGTGTCACCATCCCAACATCTTGTGCTCAGCAGGATGTAAGTTGGCTCCCTGGTGCTGGTCTTGTTTAGTTTCTATGTTGGCGTGCAGTATAATGAATGATATGCTTGTAGTTTTTCCTCATGAGCTGGAATAAATGGCAAGCATATATTTGTGCAGTGAAATACTTCTACTGAGACTGTGTGGGAGGAAGAGATAGAGAGAGGAAGGGGAGAAGGGGTAATTGTTTGAGAGCTTGTTATATCATCACTGAGTAATAATTGCTGTAATTAGTGAGGATGTACATCCATCTCCTTCAGATCGGCTCATGCAAAAAAAAAAGGGGATACATTTGACAATAGGGCAAACAGATTGTTTTGTTGCAAAGATTACTTGGAGTTTAAAATCATATCAGATGTGGGGTAAATCTCCTCTGTATTCAAGCAGTCAGTGATAAGAGTCTCTGGCGATCCATAATGTTTGTCTGCAGTAATTAACTCGAGGTGAAGATTATGGGAGATTTCTTCTGTAGTGTGTACACGTCATGCAGAATTCATTTTCTGACCTCAGCCCAAAACAATGAGCCTCATTTATTGCTTCGACTCCAGCTGATAGAGAATGGGTTTTGACAGCGATCACAACTGCACACTAATCTACCCAGCTTTGTATTTTTTTTACATGACATGCAACAGAACAAGAGGGTGTGCGATGTTACTGCAAGAACCAGGTTGAAAGAAGAACTCCATGATTTTAACTGCCAATATTCAGGTAATCAAACTACGTCAAAGTGTCACTTTATCACACAGAACAATGTCTGTATGTTGGCTCAGCTATAAAATCGTCTTTGATTTGTCTTTGAAAGGTTTGACTGACATATATTAGTACAAAAAAAGGTGAAACACACCCATACCTTTCAACAAAATAAACATAGCATTTGCATTTGGGCAACAAACAAAACACAAGAAAAGACATCTAAAGGGAGAAAAACACTGCAGCGTGTAGTATGCTTTAACAAAGCTATATTTTAGTAAATCGTGGAGTTTCTTTTAGTATATTTCTACATGTGCTAATTGAATCAAACCAAAATGAGTAAGTGTCTGCACTAGTTCAGGCTATTCTCATACACTATTCGTAGCCATACCTACAAAAAAGAATGCACTGTAATTTGTATACATCCCACAAAATCAATTTCTATGTAATCCATGTAATTATGAACCAGGAGGTATAACAAGCTTCAAACGCTGGGTACGAATGAGTTTGGCGTGGATGGATGGATCTAAACACTCTCATCTGGGAGATTGTTTAGACCCATCCATCCACGTGAAACCAGAGTTAAACGTTGATGTACTTGTCATGTAACTTCCATACTTAAGTAATGCCTACGTCAGTAATTATTTTAACCTAAAGCACAATTTTTCCCCTAAACCTAACCAAGTATTTCCTGTGAAGATCAAAGTTTATTTTGAAATGACTGTATGTGCTGAAATTGACACAGGTTGCTGGACATTTGTAGGAGAATGCATGAAAAGAGAGAACCATTGAATGAAGATTTATGTTATTTATAGAGACACATGTTGGAGGAGGGGTCCCATCTTTGTCCGGGTTGAGGGCCCAGGGGAAAAGAAATGGCATGAAGGCCAAAGGTCACACCCTTTTACTGAGCAGTTGATTAACAACTTCACTACCACAATGAAGGTTAAACCTGATAACCTCAATTGTTTTTAGCTCTGTCTGCATTGATCTAAAATCCCATAGAGAATTGGAAGATATTATCAATCACATTGTGAAAGATCTTAGCGTGAATTGATAATGTTATATTTTATTTTATTTGATACATTCGTTTTTGAAGTTCCGCATCAGGCAATATTGCATATATTACATATTCACATATGTTGCATTTTTATCCACTTTGTTGTCAATAAATAAAAACACATGTGCTATGGGGTTATGAGAAAGATTAAAACACAGTTAGATCCTGTTTGAAACTTGCTAAAGCCTTCAAGATAACCGTCAGAAATCAATGCCATCTTGCTATCAGGCAGAAGAAACATCAATAGGGGGTATTGAAAGGGTTAACTATAGCGCTGATTGCATCCTCAGCCATCTGGGGAAGGGGATTTCTTTTAATCTCTTTGTGCTCATGAATTCAGGATTCTGGGGAGTTGTCCCTATTTTCTTAAAAAGCATGGGCTTGTCGGGTAACTGTTGCTGATGTGGGCTCATTAAACCTGTTGATACATTGTATGTGATATACAAATAATCTTGGCTCGTCAAAAAGCGTCTGATGTTAATGGAGCTGGGCTGTGAGATATACACTCAGTGCAGTAATGCATGGTGATGTTTCCCTTGCATGAATGGCACTTGGATTTAAATAAGGAGCGCCAATTCCTTTTATGATTACACATTAGCAGCTTCAAGAACAATTGCAAGCTGTATGTGCCACTTTCTTGTTAATCCATTATACATCCATCACACATCTTACAGAAGCCACCTCTTTTTTTCTCTCTGAGCATTGCCCAAGCCAGTGAAAGGGTTTGACTGTAGAAGCTCCTGCTATTAACAGAATTAACTCCAGCTAGGAGCACAGCACAGGGAGAACACACCAATTCCATTATCTCAGCTGGACGGCGGCCATTCTCTCTCTGCCACTCTGCAGCCAAAGTGCTCCAAGCATGGAGCCCACCAAACCCATTGTACAGTGACACAACTCTCAAATGCACTCTATCAAAGCATTTCTGCTTGAAATATTCATCTAGCTGGAAGACCACATTTGAATCTTTTGAAAAAAATAAAAAGGTACAGATATTTAATTCGTTTTTTCCTTTTAGTGAGTGAGTTAAGTGAACTACAGTGAACCCAGGGATATTGGGTACACTTAAGTTTACATAAATACCCTTTTCCAGGTAATTCTAAAACAAATTCTCAGCTGTCCATACTGTTGACCAAATACAAAGAGGAGCATAAAATGACAGTATTTTAAAGAAGTATTATATAAAACAGGAAATATTGAGGAAAATAAGTATTAGCACTTAACATTATTGGTCATTAATAATGCAATACTGAGGTGATAAAATGTTAATTACAGGTTGTCTCATGAAATTAATAACGAGAATAACAATGATAATACATCAGAAATTGAAAGCTTTATTTTTATAATAATGGGGAAGAACATCAGGTAGAGGGTAAATATGGGCTATACTATTATAATAAGATAATAGTAATTACATATTAGAGTCATGTTTTAACAATATATGCATAGGGTAATTTTACGGTAATACCTTCAGAAAAATATCAGATGACATACCTGGCACACATTGGTGGCTTTGCCTCTCCATTGTGTTTTGCACCTCTCCCAGTGAGTATAGCTCATACTACTGATCATTTGTTTCCTGTGACTCTCAACTCAAACTAGAAAATGTATAACGTATAAAAAACACTGAAAAATGACAAGTCCAACAAGTGAAGTCCCGAGATGTGTTTTCTTTCAGTGTTATTCAGCTCAGTCAACCATATATAAATATTATAGTAGAAAAACACTGCACTCAAAGAAACTTGTCTTGTGACTTGAACCCGAGGATGGGGGCAGGGTTTTCTAATGTTTCATAGTCAATTTCTCACTTACACAGTCACAATACAGAAGGAGACACAGACACTGAAGTGTATAATTATTTAGATTACTACTGTAGACAAATTGAGCAGTTCATAGCATACAGTAATTCCCAATGAAGATGTTCATAATTGTCTGTGTTCATTGTCCTCCAGGTAGGTTTATGGAGTACAAAGAAATAATACATGAGACTGAGGAAATGTTTTAAAGCTGACATTTGACTGACTGACCTGACTGGAGTGAGGAAGAAGCTCCTAATTCAAGCTGCATGCACAGTCATTTTGTTACAGTAAAAATGTCTGGTCAGCGGTTTATGGAGGCAGTGGTAAGTGGCTCCTCGTTTAGAAACAAGAATGAATAGAATTATCGGATTTTCGCCTTTACACTGCATGTGTTTGTAAAGGGATATAACACATTCCCACATTTGTCAGGCTTGTGAAAAAGGACTGTGCGAGCCTATTAACTTGCATAGTTACAAGTTGCAACTGTTACAAGTCACGAAACAACATCATTATTTGTGTGGTGCAATAAATGCGCATGCCACCTGGGTTAATCTCGCTATTTTTTTTGGGGGGACAAAAAGTGTCAAACAGCAAATGTATCCTTGCTTCAGTCATGTAGCCAAGTCTACATACCTAAAAGAACAAAGCATTCTATACTGTATATACTATTGCATACACTGATCACTGGAGATAAGCAGGGACTGCGCAGATTTATGATCACTGCACAATGCATGCCATTAGATTTGGGTCAGACTTGATCTTGACTTACTCTGTCATCATGCACAAGAAGGCAACGATAACCACACAAGATCATATTATAGCCAGGCGCCGTGGTCTCTCGCCACCGACTGCAAGGCATTATGGGAAAAAAGAGCTGATTTGCTCTTAGTTTTGATAACAAACACCACATTTTGTGGAGAATCCCAAATGTTCTGTGTAATTGTACTGTTTTACACTAGATTGTAGACAATATGTCACATGTTGTGCAATAGTTGTTCAATATGTTAACAACCATACATGTGGTTGATATTATTATTCATTCGATCGGACCGGAGTGTGCGTTTGTGCGTCCTTGAGTGCATGAGTGTACGTCTCTGTGTCTGTCCACTGCTAGTCTTGCATTCTGCTGCAGCAAACTGCATCATGTTTATTGTGATTTACTGAAGGCTGTCTATGCACTTATCTTTTGTAGGTGATTTTTGCCATCTGATCATAAAAGGTTATGAGGCTACATATCTGGATGTTGTCTGTAAACATGAGAATATTTGTTGCATGCCTCTTGCTGGATTTATGGAGCATGATTTATCATTTCTTTCTCATTTTGTATTCTGCACTTTATGAATATCCTTGAATGGAAATGTCACATTTAAAAGCAAAGTAAACTCGTCTTGTTGAGAGCAGATAATAAGAAAGTTTATGGACACTGCTGCAGTGTCTCACCTGCAGTATGTTTGTGGTTACTAATGGAACCCGCCACCCGCCCACCTTTAAAGGTAAGCAATTTATCAGTCGAAGAGTTTACTTTTGCTCTGTATATAAACATCCCATTGTGTCCTTGTAGGCACACAACAGGCCATTAGCATAATTTAATAAGTACTATTTCTGTTCAATTTTAATGTTGAATTTATCACAAATAAAGACGTCTTTGCTTTTCCTGCTGGCTGTTGGTAAAACCGTGTTAGAAAGAATGAGAGAGCCGCAGGCAAGGAAGGGAAGAGAGAGAGAAGACCAAGTCAGGGATAGGAATATTTATATATATATATATATATATATATGTATATATATATTATTATTATCATTATTATCACAGAGTGCATGTCATTAGTATTTGATGATTGTTAACACAAATTCGCCTCCTGGCTATACAGGCTGTGGGATATTGTGTAATTGTTTTTTCCCAACATGGCCTCCTTCAACCATTAACCATGTGCTAGAAGAAAAATCCTCTTGGTGTACAAAGGTAAAGCAGCAGAAACATTGGAATAAGCCCAATGTTGCTGTTGCACTGTGACTTGTTTACAATATCCAGTAATAAGACATACATGTATTACCATTTGTTTGACACATACTGGAGCAACTGTTTTTCTTCTCAACACGGAGAGAGGAAAATAAGGATTCTGGAGCATTCTGTGAGAGCCCCCTTTACTTCTAAGCACAAAAACAGAAAAAATTTATGTCTTAGCTTTTTTTCAGTACAGGCATCAAAGAGAGAAGCAGACACAACGAGAGGAAGGAACAGTTAAGACTGCATGCTGTGAACTGCATTGTTATTTCATACAGCACACTCCCGTGACATTTTCGGCAACATACATGGGTAACTCGTAGCAAGCGTGAGATCAAAACAATAAAATAAATTGTCGTAGAATCATATTGAGGTAGTCAATACAGGCATCCCAGGGGAGGCAGAGGAAGATACAGAGAGAGCTTTACAGAGAAGGTAAGTGACCGGGTAGCTCACATTATCAAATAGAGCATGTCATTGGTGTTTAAAGATTATTTCCTGCAACTTTATCCCCCGGGCAATTTATTCTGAGTGACAGAAAATGTTGTTAGTGATGCATACTAATGACAAAATGTATCACTTCCAAACATGCATCACTTCCAAATAATTCATTTTTTGGAAAACTAAGTGTATTTAGTAAGGCATACCTTGTAGTGATCCTCAGAGTCCAACAGTCTGCACGTCGCAATTCTCCCTTTAAATCAGTACAACTGCATGGAAGTCGTTCACTTTGATTATAATGTAAACTTGCTTTTTCACGGTCCACTGATTTTAAAGAGTCCAAGGTTCAGAATTTAAACTGTAAGAAGAGTTACTTTTGAAACTTTGTCCAACTGCAACACTGAGTAGGAGCTATAGATTTAAGGAAAAAATACATCGCTTTAAGGAGCTTGTATAGCTCACTGGCCAAGTGTGGAAATTAGGTAATCAGAATACTTTCGCTTCAATTTAACAATGGACATCTGAAGAAATTGGACACGAGTCTTCTGAATATACCCTCTTTGTGTATTGATTGATGATGATGATGAAAGTTGCTTTCTTTTTGAAACCCTGGTGACTGGAATTAGAGTGGGAAGATGATTCTTTTAATTCTTGCAAGCTGTCCAACTTCAGTGAATACACTCAGGACTGGTTCATTTGATTCATGATTAATTCCTGTGAATGTGGCTGATCAACCACATTTTGTGAGGAGCAGCCAGCCAGAATTGAAGTCATTCCCAATGGTAGGCAGAAAATAATTGTGTTTGTCCTGAACACTCGGTTTGTGTTAGCAAACTTGTCTGCACACTTAAGTTTGTAAAGGGTAGGCTATAGGACCACCACCGGACATTGATCTATTTGCACTTTCAGCTGAGTTGAGCTGAGCCATCCACTTTCATATATTATTCAATGATTTAGTGATGCTAGCGCTTGGAGTTGGAATATATTGTCATTCTAAAGTGACATGGATACCTCATACTGTCATACAGCCAGCAAGGTGAATATAACCTCGAAATAAGGTAGATGAATACAAATACAGTTCGTAAAAAATGATTTGAAAACAAAATGCAGTAATAGACATCGTTAAATGTAATATCTTTAAAGATATTATCATGCAATGTGATTCAAAACTTAAAGTTAATCACTCAGACACTACTCTTGTGATTTTGATTAAAGCAGAAGGGATGATAATTGTTGGCAAAGAGTTCTGGCAATACTGTACACTTATGTGTCTGGTGGGGACATAGTATTTCAAGGTCAAAATTGAAGTGATAATTTCAGCCTTCATGTGTAAAATTTTAAATAACCCAATATAAATTACCCTTCAATTTATAACCCTGCAGGTAAAATCTTCAAAAAAGCCACAACCCCAGTCTGTCTATTACTTCGAAGAAATTTAAGATGTCTTAAACTTGCATCAGAAAACAGGAAACATATAAAATAATTTCCTAACCAAACAACAACACAAAGCCAAATTTAGATGCAAAGTTGGAAAGCCTTTGCTTCACAGTCAAATCAAACATTAAGTCTAAATACTTTTTATTTGGTAGTACAACCAAAATAAATATTATTTAAACTGTGTGCAGATCAGCACCATATTTAAGTAGTAAGTAACAAAGACTGATCAATAATACAGGGAAGAGTGCACAGTATTAACAGGCAAAATATCTATTTCAATCAATTAAATCTGACATTCACTAATAGTCCTATAGTAGTTGGACACACTGTTTTTAAAAGCAATTGAGACAAATATTCACTTATGCTAGAGCTAACATTTTCAGAAAAAGTAGCTCAACAATAATAACTGTATCTGCACACGCACTTAACATACACTATGCAGGTATTATTACTCCTAACATAATCATATTCATTCACTGTTGAGCACAACACTTATTTCATTTAAATGGGTTTAAAATAATTCTTTGTGTCAAAAATGAGATTGGGGGCATCCTTGTGGAAGAAAGGTTGGGGCGGTTACCATGTAGCTGCAATAACCCCAGTTCTCTCTTCCCTCATTTCCTGTCTGTCTCTATACTATAAAACTGTCCAATAAAAAGGCAAAAAGCAAGACTGACTAGTTCAGGTTATAATATGAAATAAATATTAAGGGCGATAACTGCAGCCCTTTATATATTGCCATGCATATCATGGAATGGAGAATGCGCTCAATACCTATGTCGACTTGAGCATTTAAAACAATGCATTGGGGTTGTCGGTCTCTGATGGTCTGCTGCACTATAACGAGAGACCATTTCATCAGACTCATTAAAAACCTACTAATTAAACATGCCTTATATGCCATCCAAGCAAGTCATATGTGATATCATAATACACTCCAGCTGCTAAGTTTAAATGGTGCAAATAAGTGTAACCCTAATTTCCATAATATTTACAGATTGCCTCGTCTTTGTATTCAGTATTTAAGTGCTATTCCCTCTCTACAGATGCATAAGGGTGCATTCATGTTCTCTTAATCTCTGCCAGAGATTGGGAGCTGCTGTGCACAGTTTTTAGGGTGTATCTTCAGTGTATACAAGCTTTATAAATGAGCCCTCAGAGATCCGCGTCTATGATCTGTGATGTCACATTGATGTACAGCCTGAAGCTGTTCTTCTACTTCAATGGTTGGGAAACTGACTGGGTGGATTTTTTAACCATTATTTATCCAGTGAAACCTGGATAAGCACACATGCTACTGTTCAGCGTGATTGTACTCAATTCCCTCGGCTGTCTAGTACAACCATAGTGTGATACTATTGATCAGTCAACCTCTGCACTTAGCCACTTTAGTCTTTTGACGGGACAAATTTGTGATTCAGATGATAGCAAAAGGATTGACCCACTGCTAAATGTCAAAACCTCAGAACCTGATATTGCTCTTAGATTGATTGGCAGGTGTTTTTATGTCAACGCTAGACTGCATTTAAATTATTAATGTTTCATGGTAGGTAGTGATAGCGTTAGATGATTGTTTGCTTCAGTAATATTGTAAACACTGCACTTCATATTGCTCATATTATACTTATGCAGTATAAGTTAAACATTTCAATCACAATCAGTGTGTGAAAATACACTCAGAAATAACGATTGGGCCCTTTTGGGTCTTGTTATGCAACATTGAACACAGCCATCTGTATCCTTTCCTCAAACATGTCATACACTTCTTTCATCATTTCAGCAGGTTTTGGGATTCAAACCAGAATTTTTTACAGTCACTTGTCTGTTTTTACAACTGTTGCTCAACCTCTTAAACCCTAGACCTAGAAAAACACCAAAAATAGCATATCCCAAATGCATCAGGAATTGCTAAGCTTAGTAAACCTATTAATATTACCATTCCAGGTTAAATGGAGATGCAATACATATTTTTATCAACATTTTAAAGGCAATAAGCATTCTAACAAAGATCCTTTGGATAATGATGCAACTCAATGTCTTCTCCTACTCTCTGCTACAACTGTGACATTTTATGAAAAACACTGAAATACAACATTTATGATATCATTTTTATAGATATACTCATGCGGTCTCCGTGTTTTGTCCATGTTTACTTTATACAACTTGACTGTTGTGGGAATTTTATTTAAAAACGTTTTATTGTCATAGAGCAAGTCAGTCAAACTTGACTCTGACTGACTATTGGCCCAAGCTTTACTGAAGTACCGCAAGGGAAATCTGCCTTTTATGGCAAAGATAACCCAGAACATAGATTCAAGCAAGTGTGACTGTAAAATGCGCAGTTTGAGTGCTTCCTCTCCCCATTAATAGTGGGCACTGTGTGTTTTGAGTAAAGGTTTGTTTAGGTACATTGTAAAGCTCAGAATTTCTAATTTTCAGTGATGTCAAACGAGAAAATGATCCCGGATCTATATATTTGTACGACTTTATTATTAGAATACATATATAAATACGTGCAACATACAGTTGGTTTAAGAATTCTGTAAGCTGAAGACCTCATGTTATGAAAATGTGCATTGTCTAAATGACCATCTTCCGTCACAACTTTTTTTTAACTGTGTCATGGGGGTGGACCCGGTGTGAACACCAGTATCAGGTCCAGGGCTCAAGGAGATTTAAGGCAGAATTTGTACCCTATTCTTACAAGCTATAACTTCCTTTCAGTATTATCTTTGTGTACCCTTCAACATCAAACTCCGGTTTGCTTATGTCACCGTTTCCTTTTCTGTCCTTTTCCAAATCAATTATGCATCAGTGTAGCATCACAGATTTGGGGCTGAAGCAAACTCTTTTCTGTCTTTTTTTCATCTACACAGGACGAGACAGTGGTGAGTGTTCACTAATGTTGAATAAACTGGGCAAAGGGAGTGCATCTAAAAAATTCACAGGTGCTCCCATGGAACATTAACATTTCTTTAACATTAACTAGCATGGAGCTAGATTGAGAATGTTTAGTAGGCTGCTGGTATCCAATAAAACTGTGCTGATTCACCTATCAAAGCTAGCAATTAAATATCTGGAAAGAAAAGAGGAATTTGCAAGTTAAATGTCATGGAACAATTTCTGCTCTTATGTAGACCAAAAGGTTAAAGGCTTTTCATCCATGAGGAAAAATGTTCTCCCCATGCATTTATTTATACTCTGGCTGTTATGGCTTTTTCAAGTGTCCCTACAGGGCTGTCTGCACTTCCAGCACCTCTCCACTCTTACGCACTTTCCCTGGTGGGGCTTGACTGCACTAGCGAGCATGTAAAGCCCGTCTCAGAGCACTCTTCCCTCTGCCTGGGGAACGACACCCTCAGAAAACACCTACATGAAAATGCAATTAAAAGCTTCTTTCTCTGAATAGTACAGCCTGTTTTAGGGGACAGCGGCAGGACATGTAGTGTGAGAGCAACATGGTGCTGGATGGACGGAGTATGAGGGTACTGAGGTGGGGAGGAGTATGCCATCTGCATTCTCCATCCCAGCCACTCATCTAACATCCATCATTTCAGCACTTAACCATTTCTATCTGATGAAACACACTCACATCGTACACACCCTACCTATTTATACCAGTACTAAACACAGCCAATTTTCTACCACATCCATCAATCTAATATGTAGCAGGCCTTTTTATTACAGTACATGGAGATGAGGACATTTCTAACTAATTCCATACAAAGCCTGACCAGTACAGTGCATGGTAGCTTAACAATATATTTTATAAAATAGATTAGAAGTTGCAGTTTTTAATCCTTAGATTTGAGTCAGTATTTTAAGTCATCTTAAAGGTGTAGATGCTTTGAGAATGTTCAGTGAGTGCAAAGTGGCCAGGGAAAGCAGAGTATGTGAGCCAAATATTTAATTGCACAAATGTTTCTGTTAAGGATTAGTTTGTCTCTTATGAATTCTTGGAAGGACGTTTCAAGCATGTGTGTTTCAACCTGTGCTGTAGTTATGGATTCCAAGCAGTGTCTAACTCTTCCCCCAGAGCTCTTGGCTATGATATAGAGTGCATCTCCATTAAGCCTGATTTTAAGAAGCTAACCAATCAAAAGACCTCATAGCTATCACCCTGGAACCCTTGTAAGTAAAGGCAATGATTAAGTTCCCATCGTTATGTCCACTGTGGCTGTTTCTCATGTGTGTACATGTGATTGTGCAGATCTGTGCATAAAGAGCATAATCTGGCAAAAAAAAAAGGCTTATTTAGCGAAAAGGGACCAAGCTGAACATTCCTCTCCTTGCATTTATGGGTCCTTATAGTTGGATGTGGAGATGTGAAATACCTTTGTGGCATATGGAACACCCCCAGGTACTGTATTGCATTTGGTGGCGAAATGCTGTCATCTCTTAAGGAGAAGCTTGGCACAGAGTGGTCCTAGTCCTTTATGCAAGCCACTCCAGGAGGAATCCTTTAATTGGCATTAAATAGGACACATAGAGAAAATTTACCATTGTCAGCACATGTGTCTTTAGGCCAGTGATGCCTCAGCTACCCTTCCTCCAAAATAACATTCCCATACAACTTAACTGCATTCTCAATTACAAATCAAGGGAAATGCATTTTCTCTCAGATTAAGGTTGCATTGTTAACATTGTAAATTGAAACAAAACCAACCAAAAAAATTTAAATAAAAAACTACTTGGATATGTTTCGTGAAAGATCACAATTTGGCTTAAAATAAGTATGTTTGCTACATAATTTAAATTATGGACTTAATTTAAAAAAAAAGTAAACGTTTATTTTTGGTTTTACACAGGACACTAACAGCCACTAACAGTGTTATTTTGACTCTCCCATCCACCCTGACCACTCCGACCATTCTTCCGACTTATTTGTGATATGTCAAAAAAAGATGTAATTGGGGCGAAAATATGTTTCCCCTGGAAATGTATTTGACAATGTGGTTCAGTTGTATGGGAACGTCATTTGTAGTAGGTGAGGCTAGATTCAGTAGCATGTTTTGTATCAATTGTCTGCAACAGATGTGAAAAAAATAATTAAAGATCTTAGCACAACTTCTCTCCGGGCTTAAAGCATTGGATTTAAACATTGACGCAGTTCTGTAAAGTTCAAAGTTGTTGCCTCAAAGGCTGCAGATTTTAGGTGGCAAAGACGTGAGGCTCAAGACACATGTAAGGAATTGTACCGGCATTTTAACAAGGGTTCTGAAGCTGAATAAGAAAACACAGTGTTGTTGTAGTATCTGCTTGGTAATTTATCAAGTGTTATCTGCACTGTTGAAGAAAAGAGCTGGGATTCAGACGTACCTATCGGGTGTTTCTGAAATCTGTGTTTCTGTCATGTTGCTTGTTGAATCAAAACAACAAAAACTAAAACTAATTATCGTAAAACAACTGCAATTTTTGTTGTTTTTAGATTGCACTGTGGGAAGCCACAAAGAAAGAAATAATAATTATTTAGAGATTATCATTACTGAAATCTGTCCCTCTTATGAATGCTTTTTTTTTTGGGTGCTTGATTGTATATCTCATTAAGCACTTCATCCATTCAGTGTCACTGTATGATGCAGATATTTGTTGCTGATGTGGGTAACCATTATATATAACTAAAAATGCTACTTTGTTTTTTCTCTGCACTGTGCTGCTGAAACTTTGAACATAAAAGAAAATCTGCAACATTATGAGCTTTTGAGAGTTTAAGCATGGGTTGCTTTTGTTGATTTTTTTCTCATCTTTCTACATGGTTTTAAGAGGAAATTAGATACAGTATGCACAATTTAATATTGTCTTATTTGCAGGGTGTGATTTGAGGGAAGGCAAAGTATACACTCTAAATCCCATCATGCTTTGAAAACAATCTCAACTCAAATGACAATAAGCACTAAAATCAAAGTATTGCAGAATGATTAATACAATATTTTTGTCACACCACTGTATGGCATTCGCTTCATCTTATATATTTGGCTTTGAGGACACACAGAACACAAGCATTAATAATATTTTTCAGTTGTCCTCTTCTTCAGCACAAATGAGATTGCTGTGTTTTTAGCTGCATGTTTGCCCTTTCGATATGAGAATTCCACTGCACAGTATGTTCTAACCCTGGGTTCAAATTGCCTGTACTGAAAATTACCATGGGCTTTTTCTCCACTCTAATTGCACAAAATGCTAATTGGACTGTGGAAATGGCCTCTCAAGTTTCATTGGGGATTTCCACGAAGTGAATTCAAAAATAAGCGGAGAAGCAAAAAGGTTTTTCAATTGCCACAAGACATCTGGGTGGCCTTGCCCTGAAAGCATATTCATAATTAATACACAAAGTGTGGTGGAAGGTGGCTTTCTTTGACCATAAGGTCTTCTGGCATTACCCTAGCTAAATATGAAAAGAAGATGTAAACTTGGCATGCAAGAAAATGACATTTGAATTAGAGCATGCAGCATTCATTAAATTTAAAGTATAGAGGCCAGATGTAATTGCTCTGTGCACAGCCTTGTCACTAAATGTAAAGGACTGTCACTCAATGTTTTCCTTTGTTGGTTGAAGTCAATGTCTTCTGAATTTCTAAAGATTCAGGAAAGAACGACTGAATTGATCAGTGGTGTTGCATTTTGTACGCGGCAAGTGATGTGGCATCAGTCGTAAAGGTCATATAGTGTTGTGCTGAAACCATTACTGTAGGTTTTAAAAGTCTGGCAATCTGAAAGCGATGGCTGCTTTGCATTACTGTGTTTCAGAAAGGCTTGGGCAACTAATGGAGACAAGCTCTTTCCATTACAACACCATCTGTTCCACTGAACAGTACTGCTGGCAGCTGCACACATGTTGGAGCGAGACCTAGAAACCAGACAGAAAAGGTCCGAGTCCCTGTGCTCTGAGAAGACCTGATGGAGCCAGTTCTTTTATAACCAAGATCTAATTACCTAAACTGATCAGTGGAAATCTTTTGAATCCTCTGCTTGATGTGTTTTCTGATGCACAGTGTGCTGATGATAGCATTGAATTGAATAAGGTGAGGTAACAAAGACAAGCATTAATCATATTGGAGCACTGCTATTTTATTTCCACTATAAGGATGTGGTGAATAAAAACTAGATGGATGATTTAATTTAAATATATAATAAAGATGCATTTTTATTTGTATATATAACATGTGTGCAAGTGTATTCCATACGGTGCAATTTTGCCACTGCTAAAATACATGAAAGCAATGAAAATGCGGCTGTTGATTTGGTCTGAGGGATTCACCGTGAAGCCATCCTTCTACATGAAACATTTATTTCTCCTAATTCTCCTTGCAGAACCTTTGAGTGGTAATAACATGTTTCTTTCCGCTTGGCCGTGCCAGACGAGCGACAGGAAGACTGTAGGCCATAATTATCCTGTTTGTTCAGAGGCTCAGTGCTTTTTATTATTTAAATCTCCTAGGGCTGTGAAAGTGCTGAGAGGCAATTCTTTCTCCCATTTTTCGCCATGCTGTGTTAGTCAGTGTTAATGCCACTCTGTAATTTTTTGATGTTCTGTTTGCTCAGTGTTCATCAAGAAAGTGAAAGATGCCTTAACCAAGGAAAAGAAGTGGCATGACAGTGTAAACAAATAACTTGAACAAATTGCTTTATACAGACATAAGTGCTGATGATAAAAGACATCAAATACCCGTATTATTATGAGGCATCAACTTTTTCACTGGATGCACAATGGAATGATTCCCTTCAACAGTGCAAACACCAGCGGCTTATAGAGGTGGCAGTATTATTCTGTTATCCTCCAGACAGTCATCAATCTATGTGCTTGCAATATTCACTAATTATTATGACTGCTGCAAATAGCTAAGCATGTGATGATAAACACATTTCACATGTTGACATAATGTCATAAAAATAAGAGCTTAACTTCTCATTATATATTATTTCCTTAATTATTGAAGCAAGCTGAAAATCTTCACACAACATTAAAACATTTTTAATGACTAATTTCACCGTGTAGGCTGCCACATTTTCAACACCTTTTAGTTTTCTGTCTGTATAACCATAACATATACTAAGAGTCAGCTTGTCTTACACTGTAGTAAAAACTTGTTTCGATTAGCTGCCATCAAGACATTAGTTTCTCCACAGACTGCCATGATAGCAGGTTTTTCTGGCACCAAAAATAAAGGGCCAACTGTAAAAGAAAATATGTTGTTTGTCTGTGCTCTCGGCACATTGAAGTATTTTCTGATCTGACGTCTCGGCAGGACAACAGGAGTGATTCTGTTTTTCTTGGGACAATGTCTAAAGGCCTCGTGAGTGCAACCAAAGGGACGAATATAAGAAATATGTTTTGTCATTTAGCTTGGGTAATCTCAGAAAAGTAACTTTAGTCCTGCAGCAATGGTGGAGAATAACAGAGTACATTTACTCAAGTAGCCTTCTGCACTTAAGTGCAATGTTTAGGTTCTTGAAGCCTACTTTCCATTTCATGCTACTTTATAGAACCTACTTTTACTCAACCACATTTTCAATTCAATTCAATTAAATTAATTTTGTATAGCCCAAAATCACAAATTACAAATTTGCCTCAGAGGGCTTTACAATCTTTATACATACGACATCCTCTGTCCCGGGGCCTCACATCGGTTCAGGAAAAACTCTAAAACTTTAACGGGAAGAAAAAGGGAATAAACCGTCAGGAGAGCAACAGAGGAGGATCCCTCTCCCCGGATGGACAGAAGTACAATAGATGTCATGTGTACAGAATGAACGTCATAACAACAATTACAACACATTCAATGCATATGAAGGAAATGATTCACATAATGAGAGTAGTAGGCATGATTAAAAAGTTACAACTACCAAAAATAACAGCAACAGTGGATATAGTAGAATGTTAATGATAATAAAAGCAGTAATGGTATTGGCAATACTAATTGCAATGCAACTAATAATAATAATGATAATAGCAGTAGGTGTCGGGCAGGACCAGGGTCCAGATATAACCACGGTCCATGTAAACCTGTGAGGCGAGAAAGCACAAAGACTCCGGAAAAAGCGCAAAGTTAGTAATGTGCATTAATGGTGCATGAATTCACACAGAAGGAGAGTGGTCATCAGCAGGGCCATCGCAGGAGGCAGGACCAGGGTCAGAGGCTAATTTTACTTAAGTATTGCTATTTATCAAAACGATTGTACTCGCTAGATTTCAAGTTGCATCCGTTACAGAGTAAAAACAAAAGTCATTTGAAAATTCCTGATAAACTGTGTGAAAATGAAAGGGATGAAAAGAGATAAATCAGCAGCGATGAAGAAGCTGCAGGTGTGTCTGAGGCCGCAGGAGCCAAGAGCTCCAGAGAGGAGACACTGTGACATGTTAGTAAGGTTTGCCACTTCAAGCACAACAGAATTAAGGATCACATATTGGGTGTGGTTATAATTTGCAATATTGGACGTGTATAGTTAAAAAGAACTGTACTGCACAAGGAGTATTTTAAGGAACAGTACTTTTAGGTGAGGACAATATTCTAGTACTCTTCCCACCTCTGTTTCTACCCCGCTATATTGATTTGACAGCTGTAATTCCTAGTCAGATTAAGATTTTAGATTGAAGAAAGACATATGAGCATGTAAAATATGTTGTAATGGTTTCGAATCTTTTTGACTTGTGACCCCATACAAGAAAGCTGTGCCTAACTAGGATCTCATGTCACAGGTTGAACATGGGTTGTTAGCAGTTTCACCAGCCAGTTCCCAAAACGTTTTCGATGGATTAATTTAAACAGCCTAAATGTTCGAGGCCCAAAGAGGTCAAATAATCTAATACATTGCAAAAAAAAGCAAAGATTGTGTCCAGCAGCACTTTGTTTTTTTCCTTTTGCCTTCTCCCTTTAAACATCTCACAACCCTTCACAATGTATCTTGTGACCCATTGAAGGGCCCCAACCCCTAGGTTGGGAACCACTTGACTAAACCATATACCTGGATATACAGTTGTTTATAACTAGCTCCACCTGTACTAGCTACAGCAGCAAAACGTTACTCACACATTGCTGCATTAATATTGACAATCTGCCTGTGTGTATGAACACACACTATACTGACACAATTAAAAATACTGTGAGTCACTCTTGCTTTTTTATATTTCCAATCTCATGATGAAAAATGTTTACTACAACCCCCTTACAATATTTCCTTTCTAGGTGTACCCCTCCCCCCCCCCCACCCGCCTCCTCCTCACACTGGCTTTCTATGAAAATTAATTCCGAGCTAATAGTGGGAGTTGATCTCAGTCAGCACATGAGCTCATACAAGACAATTGTACGCAAGACAATTGGAAGAGAAAGAAGCCCGAGCCTGGGAGAGCAGAGATATTTGAAGAAGCCTAAAGAACCTTTTCTTTTGCTTAACGCTGCTTGGAATGAGACCCCAGCATTGCAGTACTGTATCCTCTGTTAACTCAAGTGTGTATCCGACAGTAAAGGAGTTGGCCATAAAATTTGGTGCTTTGGTTAATCTCTCTCCGTCATTTGAAGTCATGTGTAAATTCCCATCAGTTGGAGTGCAGTTTTAGTCCCCTCCAAATGACACTTTGCTTACGTTTTTCAACACACTGATTTCAGTACTTGTTTGACCGTGAAAGGAATTTATGCTTTGTTGCCCCTCATTAAGGGCTACTCTACTTTCTCCAGCTAGGTTTGTCTCAGGGTCTGACCAGTAATGGGCATTTATTACACATCAATTATTTAGTGTTGCAGAAGCTCCACAAATAATAAAATATCTAACAATAAAGCAAGGAATCTCTGTCTGTCTGTCTGATTAAATCACAACTAATAACAGCAGCAGTGGATATAGTAGAATATAATAAAGATAATAAAAGCAGTAATGATATCGTTATTAGTAATAGAAATGTGACTAATAATAATAATAATAGATTCACACATGGATGGGTTATTGTAGGGGAGCCAAGGGGCGTGCAGTGCAGGACGTGCAGTGTCAAAGTTGGTGCAATTTGGACACGCTATATTAACAAACTTTGAATAAACAAGCGATATCGCTCTGTTCGGCGGCAGGGGCGGGGCTTAGCCGACTGAGTCGAGCATGTCGTCAGGCCGCTGCTCACTGACTGCGGTTCACTTTTGTTTTCTGCCGGATGTTGGATGTACTCACATTATAAGTACAGCAAAACTCTTCTTTACTTCCCTGGAGTCAACGAGCGATAAGCTCCTCGAGAACGCTGCAAGCAGCATTGCCGGCGGCCAAGCGGCATCCGGCCCGCTCCAAATGGGCACGCGTTCCTCGCAGCCTCGCGCTCCCAAAGCAGTAGATTACTTTCCTTTTCTAACTGCATGAGGCACAAAATTCCTGCTAGCACTCACACTAACACCATCACAGTAGAGTAGACGGTGCCACAAATAAAATAGTGACGTGGTTGGGTGTGGTATCCCGCTTTTGTCTTCAGCATGATTAGATATTAATAGAGTAGTTTTCAGTCTAGGCTTCAGGGCAGAGAATATGAGCTCAATTACTATAGCAAACCCAAACCAAGAACCTGAACCTAATGACTGGACTAACTTGTAAATCCTCATCTAAACGCAGGCTGCCTTCCTGTCTTCTTGACCCTTTTCGTCACCTGCTCTATGAAGCTGTCTCCAAAATGATACCAGCCTGATATTTACAACCCTTAAAAGCCATTTGACAGCCCCACCGTAAATTAATGACCTGTTTATCAGCAGTACCAGGCCACACTCACGACTTTAAAGAAACAATCCTCAATAGATACAGTGATCTTCCTTGCTTTGATAATTATCATTTCATGGTACAGGTTTAAATATCAATCATAAAAAAGCAGCGACAATAAGGTTTTGAACTATTCTTCCTTATTGACACTGTGACATCTGTGCAAATATGCTAAAATACAATTAAGCAAATTGTGGCATTGAACATTTCAAATAATGAAAGCATCATGACACAAAAGATAAAAGGTTGATGTGTTTTTTTTTTTATCAGGATAACAGTAGGAACATTTTTCTTTGGTCCCGAGACACTAACTTACAGTATGACATTAAAGTATAAGACCTAAGGGTAGCACTGTCCTTTGGTAAATGCTGAGGCAGCACAATAGCATCTCTTCCCCTCTAATTCCGCCTGTTTACAGAAGGCTGGGTAGCAGAGTTTGGGATTTATAGGCAGTTGTGATATGAACGAGCACGAAGACATGAAAATGTCACAGTTTGTCAAATGGCTCGTGACCTGGAAAAAAAAAAGAGCAGTCTTTGCAAAGCAGTGTGAGGCTGCACAGTGCACTGTATGCCATAACATGTCTGACCAAGACGTATGATTATCCCTGCACATGAGCATGCTCAAACATATCTTGAACATCCCTTTCCTTGAACGCGCTAAAATATATCTTGAACATCCTTGTACTTGAACGTGCTAAAACATATATTAAACGCTCACGTAAACAAAATATCGTATTCTTTGAAGTTGGTATCATTAAGAATGAGGGAAAAATTGCTTGGCGGTTGAAGATAAAATAATCACCAACTAAGACTAGGCACATTAGCCTAGTCTTTCCAGCTTCTATGACCTAATGGTGCTAAATATACGGCATAATTCTGCATGAAAACATGAACACCATTTAATCAACTGCAATGGCCGTGTGAACAGCCTCTCACATGTGCTCGTTCACATGTAAATCATACCCTCTGTGCAAAGTAATTTGATTGGATGTGTGTATAGTCATACATGCATTTAACTGTTTGCACCATCTACATACAAAACTGAACACAAGAAGATGAAAGTTGAGCTGAGCAAGCCAAGTGCCTGTGAGATAAATAATGATTTATTATGTTCTCTGTTGCCAAAGGCGTATCATGAGTTTAGCCTCTCAAACCTGAATAAGAAGGCTGCGTATAGGTTTTGAAGAGTTTTTTTTTTTTTTTTTTTATAAATGGAAGGTCATTGTTCACAGGTAGATGTATAGGAAGCATCTTTCCAATCTTCCATATTTCTGATTGTGAACACTTGTTCCCTAACCTCCATGTTTATACATTTTAATATATTTTTTTTCTTTGTTTTTTTTTTTACTGCGCCTTGTGGTCATTTTACTTTTCTTGGACCAGATTGGGTGGACTTAGGTTTTGCAACAAAATGCTAATGAGTTTCAGCTCAGTGTCAGCAACATCACACATAGCCAGACACCTAGCCTATATAACATAATAGCACATCAACATGATTCACAGAAGCCTAAAGCTGCCTGCTCAATAAATCATTGCATATAGGTGCAAGGGAATTACTTATTGTAAGAGGCAGTGTTCAGAGTCCTTACTGCAGATGGAAAGAAACTGTTTTTGAAGCAGGATGTTTTTGTGCACAGAGACATTGATTACAGTGAATTCTGTATTAAACCCAAGAGTTTACGAGCAATCATTTTCTTAACTCTGCTCACAACAGAGAACAAAATGTACGCAGATAACAAATGCAAAAAAAAAAAAAGAAGAAGATAATAATGCTAATGTGTCATGATTACTATCTTAATTTCGACACAGTGCTGTAAAAACCCGTCATCAAGGAAACTTTCATTTAATAGATAACTTCACGTTGGTGTCATCAATGTTTCTGCACATTTCTTGATTTGCTTGTTGTGATCCAATATGGTAAATGATTCTCGCTGAGTGGGACTTAATGGGAGCCAGCTGTGCATATCTTCAGTTTTAATAGCTGATTGTTCAGATGATGGTTTGCTTACTTTGAAGTATGTTGTTATTATAATCATTATTGTTATAATAATAATACATTATTATTATTAGTATTATTTTTATTAGTAGCAGTAGTAGTGGTAGTATTGTGTATTGTGAATATCTAGTTTCACAATGTCTTTAATTGTTTCAAAGTAATTGAGGATAATGCATTGTTTCACATCAGATCATTAATGACTCACAGGGATTGGGAACATCACTTTGAAACCTTAAGGACAAAGACCTCAATTGTGAAGTAACAATCATTAGCACTAAACACTGCAGCAAAGGTGGATCTTAAATGGAAACTGGCAACATTATTCAAGAGAACAGCCAAACAGCCCTTTGGTTTACATGTTACAATAAAAAGAGGTCCAAAAAAGGACCAAATACATCTGTGGCCAGCTGCAGGAGTATTGGTCCTGTGGTGCTTTTCTGAAGTATTTACGTTATTTTGCCTATCTCTGTATGTTATTGGTCTAACATTTTTAAAAGCGCAGACTTTTTTGTTGTCAGTTCCAATTGCTTCTTCCCTCGATACCCCCCCCCCGTCCTTACATCCAATTACCTTCTGTGTCCCACATGGGTTTTAAGGCAATTAAACGTCAGCAAATGTACACAAAAAAAACAATCAAGCTCCTAGTTATGAATGCTGCCCTGATGTGAACTTCCCCAGCATTTTTTCCCTCTGGAATCGTTCTTGCTTGTCAACATCCTTCACCAAACTTGTCCCAGCAAACTTGACACAGCATTTAACAATATGAAAAGATCCGAGGCAAAAGGTCAAGGCTCTATGACTGAGTCTAAAAGAATACAAATCCAAAGTCCCAATCGTGCTCTGAACATGCTGCAATATTCATAACACCCCCACAATACAAAAGATTTAGATGGAAATTTTTCAAGATTTTTTTTCCCTTCCTAAACTCTCTGCAAATGATGAAAGGGTGCGAACGTGCTGGCAGATGGTTTGGGCAGAGTCGGTATCAACACTCATATTAAACGATCATTTATCTGCAATGTATTGTTACATGTAAAATATGCTCAAGATAAACAATATGCACTTATATAGGGCTTATACATCTCTAGAAACTCACACATTCTCTTCATGTGGAAGCCTCTTGGTCAGCTTTAATCTCACTGGACACGCTTTGCGAGGTCAGTGCACAGCTAGAAGGGTTAAAGTTCAAATCATTTGAATTCTGTGGACAGCAGAAGTGTAAAATCAAGGATGTGTGCAAAGCTCAATATAGCAATGCTGCAAGGTTTGGCCTCATAGCGCTCTTCAGAGTTAAGCAATGGATCAAGCTACTGCACATCGATTCTGCTCCTGACTTAGACTGCCTAAGAGCGTTACTGTTGAAAATATTAGTTTTGAAGAGGTGGTGTGTTTTGTAGTGGGGATGAGATAGGGGGAAATCTTATTCTGGATTTGGATATTCAAGTGCTGGTAATGAACAGGTGGAAGAGCGTAGATGTTCAGTAAAGGTTGTTTGTGCATTCATAATGTAACCTTTAATTTAGCTTGACACTAAATATGAGGCCAGACCCTATCTGGTGTTTCTATAGTAACTCATTACAGCTGCTTGAGCATTGCCCTATCAAAGAGAATTGTGACATAGGGGGAAAAAAAAAGATTTTCAAAAAGAAAAGTATAAGTAGAGAATAAGAGTGTGAATTTGGATTGTTTTCGTACAATTTAACAACTTATATTTCAAAGCAAAGTGAGATGTATTAAATGAGGGAATTAAGTTGCATGTACTGTATTGTGACCTTGTTACCAGGAGATGGCAGCAGAACTTAGTTTCAGTGACAGAATAAATTTCCCCTCTATTTCTCTGACTGGAGTGTGACAGCAGATCAGTCTCCTCATTGTTTATCTATTCACATTATGTTTTAAATCAAATGTCACAAGTCAGAGATAAAGACAGTACACACACACAAACACACACACACCTACACACACACACACAAACACACACACACAAACAACATGATGGGTTTAGGGCACAGTTATATTATGTAAATATTAATCTATTTAGTTCAGAAAGTTCAGAAATTCAGAATGCCCCAACTTTCATTTCTTAAAATTTACTCAGGCCCCCTTCTTCTATATTTCAATATATGCTCGTAGTTAGGTGTTCATGAATTATCTTTTACTACCAAGTACACTCCATAAAGATACAAAGGAAGTAGTATTCAAGCAAATCTTTTAAATATATTTTTCTCCTCTGTCCTGGTGGAATATTTCTACAGTTTTCCTAAACCATCGATGCAGGTTCAAATTAAAGACATGGAATTATTTACCAGCTGTGTCTACTGAAAGAATAACATGCTGGGAAAAACAAGACAGGTGATGAATCCCATTTAGTGATTCTCATCCGAAACACCAGATTACTGCTTTTCCACCACTTGATGGCAGTGTAACTTTGGAAATTTGCATTCGCCAGATTGATAAAAAGGAACCCTGTGTTGCTGTGGAAAATGCCACCCTCTGTACCTGATGGCAACCAGTTATTTATTTGGCAAAATATGTGAATAGGGACACATACACACTACGGCTGAGCTAACGCCACAAACCTCATGAGAATGGCAGACCAACAGAGAAACCCAACGGTAGTACGGGGTCCAAGAGCACCTCAAGAGGCCTGCATCTGCTGTTTATAGGATCAAAGAAAGAATATTAAGGAGGACAAGACAACATTCCATCTGTATATTTGCCACTGAATGTGCATAATAGTGCCAAGTATTCATAGCTTATTTCAAGGCAAAACAAAAAGAGAAGCTAAATCATGTATATTCCTCACTTTTCAAGCGCTCTGGGCACTGTAGCATCTTCAGTTTGAGTGTCTCCCTTATTCAGTAGAGCAAGAGAAGTCCAGCAGACAGCCCTGTTTGAAATGGTAAACAGCAGTTTGTGAGACAGTCAACATCAGTGTCATGAAGACTAGAGGCAGCCTGCTGGCCAAGTTTCAATGTTAAACAGAGCACTGTGTACTGTGCTAAGATGAATATTTCATTATGAATGTCATCAGCATGCAGTGAGATGACCCGGGCACTGTATAAACGGACCAGCATCCTGCTACTATCTGTGCAGTGCTTTGGCAGGAATAATTGGATGAATCTCTGCCCTGAAGATGTCAGGCTGTTCTGGGGTCAGTGGGGTGTCCAGTCTGGTGCAAGATGAGTGTAATATAATGTAATTATGGACCTAGTATTCTTACCAGGGAATGCTTTTAGCTGTTGATATCTCTAAGTGGGCAACCCGTGGGCATTTTAAGGCCACCAACTTTTCTCCTTGTGGCTAAATTTAGCTTGTCTTAGCTGTGTGTCCGCACTGTGACAGCATACATGCAATTCCAGCCTGATTTTTGTTCGCTAACAATTTGTTAAGTAATAAAAATAACAATAAGAAGACTAGGCATAAACGATCTTCCCCGAAAGGTTATTTGATACTTTTGTAAATCAAAATATTCCATAATTTTATACTCCAGTGATTCCATGAGATCACTGATTTTAGTTTTGTCAAAGTTATCTGCAAATGAACTTTCCTCAAGCCCCGTGTGTCAGCCCGAGTTAGGCCCTGTGGCAGTCATTCAGCGGGGAACGTGGGGAAGTTGTACAAGGTGTGTCGGCGAGATACAGCAGAGTCAAAAGCCCGCGGCACAGTGTGTATTAAGGTTAATTCAAACTGATTAGATTAAGCAGTGGGGCTGTTGCTGTGGGGAGCAGGAGCATTGTGTCGTGTCCTGCCGTGAAGGGTGCGTGTTGTGCTTTATCTCCCGCTTCTAAGTGCACTTGTAAGGGTGCTACTTCATCCTTAGGGGTAGCAGGTCACATGAGTTCAATTCTTTGATAGCATATATCCAGCAGCTTGTCACGCTTGATGGGAGAGTCAAATTGGCAGGGTCTGGAACAAGGGACGTACTCTGAAGGAGGTTGATGAATGCTGGTTTATATTAATGCCACATTCCTCCTAACCCTTTTCCTATTACTTAATGTTTATCATATTGAGTTTTCTCTGTGTAGTGTCTTGATATTATGTGGTCTGTCCCCAGAGAGCTGAAGTCATTTCCCCCGTTATCCTTCCTTTTCTTATTTCTATGTCCCTGTAATGCTGCTCGAGACGGAGCACTATACACTTTGCCTATCTGCATGCACATTATATTACAGCCGCCCGGGTTTGTCTTTTCCTTTGTGTGATTTTTGCTCATCCAAAGTAAGGTCCTTTCAACGTTCTTTGTTGTTCCTCCCCGGGCCTTACGGAAGCCACTTTTACCTTCAGCAATTGCACTTTTAAGAACACGGTGTGCTAAAACCTCAACTGAGCTGTAACAATGTGAAAGAGTATTTATTATTATCATTTACCTATATTTAACCAGATAAGTCAATTGAGAACTAGTTCTCATTTTCAATTATGACCTTGCCAAAAAGGCAGCCTCAGGAGGCGAGTCGATACAAGACAAAATAAAACATAGATACATCTCAAACAATCTCGTCCAGAAATGACAACATCACAATATGTACAGTTTATGAGTTAACGGAAGGGTAACGGAATGAGGGTGTGGAGTTTTAGCTTCTTTTGCAACTCATTCCAGTCGCTTTGAGCAGCAAACTGGAACGAGAAACGGAGCAGACTTTTGGAATGACCATGTGATTGAGATATCCAAAGTTAAATATGTCCAAACAAAACTAACATACTCCACAAGAATGCTCTTTGAGGCTGTTCTTATGCACGGCGATGTTTTGAACTCACACTGTGACATTGTTAACAAGCTGATGTATAGTGGACTACTTTTAGTCTCTCTACACTGCGAGACTCCTCAACTCCACTAATTTCCATATTTCTATACAGCTCCCGTGTGCGTGTAGCGTGGAAAGGGCTACAACTACATTTCATCGTGCAATCTTGTTTTGTACAATATAATGACATAATATATCCTTGAATCCTTGTTCACACTCTAGGTTTAGCGCGTTAGCATGCTAACATTTGCTTATCACGCTACCATAGTACAGCTGAGGCTGATGGCAATGTCATTAGTTTTGCAGGTATTTGGTCATGAATCAAAGTATTGCACAAATTGAAATTTTGACCAGAGAGTGGCATTTGCTTTAAAGTCAGAGACAACCTAAGTATTACTTTTTATCCTATGAAGAAACATTAATATACAGTATTTGCCCAATGTGATGGTAATCCTTCAAACATTTGTCAAGACATTTCACTCAAAACCCCAAAGGTCAACCTCATGGTGGTGTTTGGTGAAAGTATGCTGCAAGCGTGGCTAAAACTTTTCACAATCCTAATATGAATACAGTGAAACCTAGGGAAGAATTTCAATTTCCCCAGATATCTTAAAAACGGAATATACATTTCTCATATTCCAGCCATGTGTCAGTGAACCAGTAAGTACGTTTTGCATCCAGAGTATTACCCCAGAATTGTTTGTTTGCAAAATAGAGGTAAGAAGTAGTGAAACAATTTAACACCTATGATGATATCATGATTGCTTTTCATTAAATGTGCATGCTGGGACTTAACTCGTTTAACACATTTATTCTCATGTGCACATTCATGTGCACATTTACCACATTTAAAAGCAAACTATATATAGATAATAAAATAATGATAGAAAATATATAAGGAAACAGAGAATAAAAAAATATATCTTGCAGAATTGAAATCTGGAGGGAATAAAAAAAAAAGAGAAGATAATTGGAGAGAGACACCTGGTTTACTCAGAGAAAGCTAAGAGAAAAGTATGAGCAGCTTGGTTAAGCTGATAGGTCTTAAATCTGTCTGCGCTGTTGTTTAGATATGCAGATTCATTGGCTGTGAAGATGTGACAAACTGCTGCAACCCAAGCTGATAAGAAAGATGTAAACAGCTGGTATTAGATAAAGGAGTGCCAATTAAGACACAGCCAGAAGTGATGAAATATAAGAAACATGAGACACAAACTAGATAAAATTATAAACATTTTTGTTCACTATTAATTTCGACAACATAACAACAAATACCACCTTTTTTTTTTTTGCTTTGGGTTCGAATGAGAAGATTAAGAATGTGCTCATTTGCCTTTTGCATGGCACAGTTTGTTTATATGGCATCATTCCATTACAAGATTAAGTCGAATATGCATGGCCCACTTTTCAAAAATTTGGGTAAGAACGTTTATAGATGCTAAAATGTATTCAACACAATGACTCGCGGCAGTGTGACTACTGAACGATCCTGTGACTACAAGGTGAGCGGATGAAAGCAACGTCACCGAGATGGCCTGTACAGGACACAATATGCCACTGATAAAGAACGCTATGTAAGAACAGCACATAAGTTCACATCCTCAATTCATTTCCTGTCACTTTGATTGGATTTCTCTGCAAGTAGATTGCTCATCTGCAGATTTGTACTGAAGTGTGTGTTATTCAGTGCCGGCTTCCACCTGAATTCAAATATATATCACCTAGAGAAAATGAAATCTCTAAAAGACATGTCTGGATATGGATGGTACACTTGCATTAATGTTAACATTGTTTAAACACACACCGGCATCTCCTTTCCAATTAAGCTCCCTTTACTACATATTAAGTGCTCAACTTAAGCTCCGGGCAGCAGAAGATGCATTTCAGCAGAGCTGGATATCCTTTCATTCTGTCTGACGTACAGTGTATGTGAAGAAATTACCAAGCCACAAGATTTAAAAAAAAAAAAAAAGTTAAAAAAAATTACTGCAGCCAAATTGAGACTCTCTTCATCTGTAAGCTGCTTTAAGCCTCACTAACGGCTTAGCTTTCCCTTATTAGTATTGGCTGCTGTGTAGATTCAGCACACTACCCCCGTTCCCTCTATTTGCCACCCATCTATTTACCTTTGATGCTACCATGTGCATTGATCATTTCAAGCAGACCCCTTAAGCTCCCTCCCCCAATCTTTGAGTTGCATGTTAACACCATAGCGTGGTGGTTTTTATGCAAGTAGATCGTATTGATTGTCCACCATGTATTCTCTTCGAACCCAGTTTTCCCTCTTAAAGTCCACCTGGAGGTACATTGAAACGGAATGTGTTTTATCCAAATGAAAACTATTTGAGCTGCCTAGAATAATTTAATATTTTGTCCATAGAATATTTCACCATTAAAGGTGAACACACAAGGTGAGAGTACCTCTTGTTCCTGAAGACATCGCAACATTTTCTGTATGTGAGAGGCATATCATCTTCTTTTCTGAATAATCTATGAATAGGTTGATTTTCCAGCTAGATGTGCAGTGAGTAGCATCTCCTGGGAATTAATGCAAATGCGTTGGATATATTCCTTTGTATCTTTGCAGTCTTGAGAGCTCTATATATTGTATATTATGTATCAGCTTTTCTCCTGTCTGTTTGACACCCAAAACAACAGCACAGAATGGAAACACGTCTACGCGACTGCTGGAGACTGCTTCAGTCATTCTTACTTTTGTACATTATTTGTAGTAGAATGGATGATTTTTATGGAAATGGCAGAAGATATGTCTGAAATCTTTAAAAACTGCTAACAAAGTCTACAAACTATTTTGTACAACTTAGTGAACATGGAGGTGGTAGGGGCAGCAAATGTGTTGCTTTTGAGAAACTGATGCCTTTCTCACCAACTGTATTCACAAAAAGATTTCCCCAATATGGTTTGTTTACCACAGCCCATAAGTAGGGGGCAGCAGTGCAGTACAGACAGTTAGCTGCTGTTGTTAATTGCTGCCTTGGAAAGATGATAAAAACAGAAGTGGCAGACGGGGCAGATGCTTGTGGCAGAGGTTGGATAAACTATCCAACCTTTCTGTGCATCAGAAATGTGCAGCTACTGTACACTAACTGACTTACCATCATATCCAAAACTGGCCTACAGAGGAGAAATGTTTGAGTTTGATTAGAAATATATGCCACTTTTGGAAATCTAGACGCAGACTGGTAGGAAATATGATTTGCTCTGAAGCCGAACACAAATATTTAAAATAAGTACTTCAACAGCTGCTCAGCACCCACAGCTGTGGCACATTCTCTTAGATTACCTCCTAAAATCCTCTGTGCTCAACACAAACATGCTTCCAGTGCTATAAACATACAGTTGGTCTTAGTTATGTCTTCACATATACTCCGTCAGACAGACTGAGAGGAAATTTGGCTCTGTTAAAATGCATCCTCTGCTGCCCGGAGCTTTACTTGAGCACTTAATGTGCAGTAAAAGGAGTTTAATTGGAAAGAACATGTAGACACTTTCCATATATATTGCACCCCAGTAGGTGTGATTGTAAGTACAAACCAACACATCCTAGTAGGTAGAAGGACCGAGTAGGTAATTTGCCAGTGACAAAAAAAAAAAACACATATATGACTGCTCTATTTATAAACACACAGAAACATGTTCTAAACACATTCTAACTTTCACAAACTGCATCGTAAATTCAGCTCCTTTATATCAATGATGTAGAACACTGACCACGTGCAGACCATTGACGGACCATGACGTGGCCCATTGGTAGAGCTAAGTACAACCGAACCATTTTTAGGTGACCAAAATGTTACAATGAACCTTCATGAACTAAAAAGACAGTGACAAAAGACAAACACAGACAACTCACAGACTGGATAATGCTGTGCCACCTGTCAATCACAAGGTTACCACGCATTATAGCATGCCCTGCTTTATTGTCTATTTTAATCTAAATGGGACCGTCATTTGCAAAATAAACATCATGCAGTATTACAGAAGACTTAAGCTAGCAATAGAGACCATAAAGTCATGCTTACAATCTTTACTGAGGTAATAAATCAAGTGAGAAGTAGGTTCATTTTCTCATAGATTTCTTTACAATAGGACTTATTTTTGCAACCACAGCAAATTGAAAGAATGTAAATTTAAGGCACTTCCACATTGGCTTCAGTTTTCAGACCTGGAATTTGCCAACAAATGCTGACTAACATTTCCCTTGTTTAATCTGTGTGAGACAGAGTTAGAATCTGACAAAATTATATAAAAGGCTCAAGTCAAACCACATGAAATATACAGCAAAACATAGCAACGCAATAAAAATGCAGTTGTCCAGATAGTGCAAGACAAAAAATTAAGAATAAGAGTGCTGGTTGTACAATGTGATGAGTTCAACAGTTTCAACTGTTGAGTTAACTCTAATTCAGTACATTTAAACAAAATACAAAACTCAATATTCCCCACAGTTCCAACCAAAAACTTAGACCCAAGAGATAAAACCAAAAGGAATATTTATAAGTTGCTCACTGTACAGTTGGCTCATCAGTTAGTTTTCAGGGTCAGATTTGCCACTGCCAAAGAGTGTAATTCACAGGGGAATAAATCCTTCCCCAATCTTTCATACGCCAAGGCAACTTCCAGAGCTCATCTGGCCTCTTCAACATAGCAATGCCTAACCTGGGTTTAGGTACAGCAGCATGCGCAAACTCGCTTTAGGGTAACATTCCATGCCACCTTTGCGACAAAGAAATACAGATCCGTCTGCTGCAAGGTTGGAGAATAAGTTGTAGCTTCTCAAGGATGTAAGCACCACATTCAGGGAGCATACCAAGGATCAATTTGAGAAACATTTTTGCAGGGGGAACCCTGGTGAACTCTCGGACAGTGGAATAATAATAGTATTGATGTAAACTGACTTAACAAAGCGTATCTGCAGTGTTTTTCTTTGAATAGTTCCACCTACCTTCAGATAAAAACATCCACAAAAACCAACAGGTAAACATTTTAGTTGGAGATTTAGAGAAATATGCCCATGATATTAGTAACCTAGAATCTGCGCACAAGGGAACATCCAGTTTCCTGGACTTAGTCTGCAGGTGGCAAAAGAGAGGACTTACTCCGACCCAAAATCAGTGTGTGTACAAGCTCTATGTATAAATTGCTTGTATTGTTGAAATTGGAGGTCACCAGCACAGGTGGATACACCAAATGAGGTTGTCATATGAAGCTTGATATTGTGGTTATTACTTTGCCCCTTTTTTCTTCTTGGAACTTGGAAATTGTTAACTTCCACCTAGTACTTGCCAGAGTTCACATGGGATCCTGTGGTAACTCTTGTGGTGTAAAATGTGAGGCTCGAAGTGCATCTTCCAAGTCTTCGGGATTTGATGATGCCACAGTTTACACAGGGATTGTGACAAGGCAGGTAACGGGCAAGCAGAGCCGTTGCAGTCTAATACAGTAGCTTGTTGCAGTAAGCAGGATTGATGTGTGTTTTATTTACTTGTCTCAGAGAACACGGTTTAGGGGCACAAGAAATCTTGGGTATCATATGAGCTTTACAGTCATATTTAACAGGTATCAGTCAGTTGAAGTCCCTCTCCATTCAATACTGTGCTTTTTTTTTTTTTGTTCATTGACTGTTATGTTTGAGCTTTAGAATGAAGGGTGGTGCATGTATAGAGCTTAACACTAGAAAGCTGTTCAAATCCATCTGCTGAAGGAAGAAAGTGTACCTTAAGGTGCTGTGTTGGGTTTACATTCAGTGTTATTCACCAAAATACATTATGTGTATCTTTGACTTCTAACAAATCTATTGAACGCATTTATTTTCTCATTAAACGTTTTCAAAGCTGATTTTGTATTTTAAATCCAGCATTGTTTACATCCATGTTACCTTGCTAGCGTTTACCCCGACCGTGGAATATTGTATCCTGGTGAAACTATTGGCAGGACTGTGTAATTTGTGTATATACGATCTCATGCAGACTTAAACACAAGTGATTATTCAGAGCAGAGTATTGTTATGTAGCATAACACACGCCAGGAGATAAACTTTAAAGCCTGCAAAATATTGAGCAAGGATTAACTAATGTGCGAGTCAGGTGAAACCATACAAAACATGTACAAACAGTAATTTATTTCTCTTGGTACAGTAGACAATTGTAGTAAAGCAGTTCAGGTATATCCAGTTTAGCTTTTCTAAACAAACTTAAAATTTAATAATTCTTTCCAAAAACTCAACCTGCAAAATTAGACTGAAGTTTAATACGCCCATAATAGTGCTTAGAAAGAAAAATTACATTTGCAGTAGTCTATCTACAAAGGTTACTCTCTACTAATTATCAGGTAGTGTTTGAGAGTCAGCATCCGCACTGGCAATTATTTAGGGGTTAAATCCTGTCCAAATGTAAAGTATATCCTTTCTCACACTTTCATCTAGCCTCCCTCCAAAGACAAGTGGCATCTATACTACAGCTAGCGCATGGACACGGGTTTGGAGTAATACTTATGTGGCAGTTCTGTTATAGGAGCCTTCAGTGTTTGAATTTATTAGCTACACCTCAAAGCATGTAAATCCACTGCAGATGATGAAGACTGCAAGCAAGTCAGAACACTGTCCAATCACATACGACACAGGGTGGTTTCAAACTATGGGGGGATGTTTTGATTGGATATTTGGATGATTGATGGTTTGGCTTTTAAAAAATATGAAATATGGCTTCCAATAACAGGGGAAAATCTGTATGTATTTAGGCATAGAAGGCAGGTGTTTAAGGGTTTGATATGCAGGCATTTGGGTCACAGAACAATTTTCCAAACAAACAAATAAAAATATGGCTCAGTAAGACAGATCTCTGTACTGCAATGATAAACCTGCCTAAGGCCTATTTACAACACATGCTTTTACAACATTGTATCATTGCAGGGTGCGCATTCTGTCCTCTAACTTTTTGATACATTACCATTCCTCTTTAAATTTGTATCGATATTCTCCTAGATTTAAGTTTTCAACAATACACATATATATTCAACACTAATAGAAAGATAGATGCCTTGTGAAGGATACAAGGGGAAAATTTGCAGCCAGTATTCAATATTTTGTGAAAGAAACCCCACTTTCAGCGGTGTTGTAAAAGTTTACTTAGAAGTAGGTTAAACATAACTTTAATTGGTTACTTTTTAACCATGTTTTAAACTGAGGACTAAGGAATATAAAGTGTAATATATTTGACATTGTCTACTTTCTGTGCATATCTAAAAAATGCCAGTCATATGACTTGTGCTGCCAAGTATGTCATCGATCCCTAATTTCAAATGTAATTAAAATAGTAAGAGTATTCATCATGTTTTGAAAAAGGTTATAGACAATGTAATTCATACCAAGCACTGAGATTGTTTTGCTTTTCAGGTAGCTTATGACAGCAAAACAAAATGAGGCCTAATGACAGCAGCAGGAATAATCCATCCGCCTGCTCATATTATCATCATCTCTCACAAACATAGCCTCCAAAAATATCACTCTTCATACAAATCAACAGTCCAATGTTGGTAATAGGCTCTCAAAGGACTTCACTCAGCCAATATTTAATCTTGTCTACAGTATTAGGGGTGGCATGTTACATTAACAATACTTGACAACGTTCTCTATCACTAAGGCCAGCCGTAGAGGCTGCCTCTGCCATTCACTTCATGCTGCTTCTGACATCAGTGGATAGTTGAGGAACTAATAGTTTTGCTGATTTACTGCAGTGACACCTGGGGGCATCACTGTAGCTAAGTATATCACTAGAGATGACAAATGAAGTTAGAACATTCACTAAGTTCAGGAACAAAGATGCATCCATGTTTGAATGTCTCACGTTTTATTGTGCCTAACAACAATTATCTTTCTTTCTAAGGCTAATCACTCATCTGTCAATCTAAGTTTATTACCCGATTTAGCCACAAATAATGTGCTTCTTTTTGAACACTGATCTCGTTAATGAAGATCTAACAAGACCTGTTTATTTCTTTTCAACTGTCCACCACCCTCAAGCTGTATCACAGCCTTCCCTGTTGAGAGCCATTAGTATACATTCCACAAACAGGAAAAAAATCCCATAGAAAGGTAAAGTAGATCAATATAAAGCCTACTGTATTACTGTGTACAGTACAGTTTAACAATCAGGCAAAAGTAGTGAAAATGTGGACCGAAATAACCACGGTTGAACATTTTAGGGTTATTGTCCTTTAATAGCCACTAAAATGTCTACTTTAAGTGGACTGCTCTGCTTCCACCTGTGGGTATACTTGTGCAAAAATTCAGTAAAGAAAAAAAACCTGACTTCTGATTCTGTGTTGGTGTTCAAGGTGACGCAGTGATATTTATTGTAATGCTGCATTCCAGACAAGTCGGAGGTTCGAATTTTCCCAATTGAAATTGAAAAACCATGGCTCACCTGTCAAACTCTTTGTGCAGAGAAGATAACTTTCAGAGACTGTGGCCAGCGACATATTTTGACACACAACAAGGTCTACTCAATGACAGTATGTATTATTTTAAATGAATACAGGGAAATATAAGTTACCTTTTAGTTCATGGTTTACCATTTTACAATGTGTGATTCCATTGTTGTGTGATGTCGGGCAACTGCTTCTTTGTGAAATTGGGTTAGATGGATTTCCCCAGAGCTCACAAGTAGGAATTACGACTTTTGGCTGGTGTTCCATTTTACTGTTTTTAGTAGGAGGTGGACATTTTTCAAGGTCTGAGTTGTCTGGAACGCAGCATAAGTGCTTTGCTTCGAAACGTTGAACAAATAATGTGAAGGTGAATCTTCCTCCCTGTCATATCTTATCCCCACTGTATCCTCTCCTTGGACAATTTGAACAAAGTGACATTTGCAATTGGCTACGAGATCACTTCATTAATGTCATAAGTATTTCTTCTGCAAACACTTTTGATTTCAATACTTGCTTTCAAGTGGACAAAAGAAGTGCTGTAGTGTTGTACTTTCTGTTCCAAACGCTCATATCTGCTTCTTCGATTAATTTTGATTTCAATACCCAGCAGCTGAATTGTACTGATGGGCTTTTTTCATGGGATATAAATCACTTTGTATATGAAACAATGTCACAACTATGTGATCATGAGTCATATATCACCCCCAATTCTGTTGGAACCCCATCAATCAGTGTTGTCAAGACTGATGGTGAGATCAGAAATGACTGGGTTCAATGTTGTGTTGACGCAAGTGTCTGAGTAATGTTAGGGCAGTAGATGTAGAAGGCTTCATGTGAGTATAGGTCTGCTGCCATTTGTCTCACCGACAGCAACACTGTACAACACAGTGTCCTTGGCTGTGTAGTACATAATGTTTTTTCCAAGGTTGAGAGTCAGGAGTATTGAATTTTTTCACACGTAGTGTGAGTCACCTGTAAGCTAAGCTCCATCTCATCTCTATGTCCCTGTCATCACTGGGGATAAGATCGACTGTAATAATGTTAAGCTTCAACAACAGTTATGTCAGGGCTTACTGTCTCAACAATATGCTATCTCAAAGGCTAGTATGAACTCAAGATGTAAAACAAAAAATGTGCTGAAAGGTCATTGGAGTTGAATAGGCTTAAGCTAAAGCCATCAATTACATGTGGTGCCTTGTAAACCTAGTAAACTGTGTTTGATGTAAGTGTGTATAATGAAAGACCATAAGTTTAGCAGTCATCCACATGTATCAAATAATTCATATTGGGGATCCTCCTTGCCACTCATTTGCTCTAATACATCTTATTTTGACACATTGTGCAAATCATGTGAGGGTGACGACCAGTTGATCCTCTTCTTATTGCCACTAGATAAATGTACCTGTGCTGTACATTTGAATTGCTTGAAACATGACTTCATTATTTATTTTTCTGTTATGAAATGTTCCCTCAATGACGATAAACATGCATCAAAGTGTATAAATACACATATAGTTTGAATCAATTTGACCTTTGATTATTAAACTCTAAAAAGGTTTGGATATGTATTGCAATTATTCTGCAACGCCCCTGGGTTTACCCTGAACTACCTTAGCAGTTTCTGCCATATGTGAAGGAGCAGCAACAGTACTAAGGTCCTTTTGGATCACTAAATCCTTCACCCTGTCACGCAGAGTGCCGGCCATAAACCCACGGTCACTTGTATCCACAATCTCATTCTTTCGGTCACTGCCCAGAACCTCATGACCATAGGTGAGGGACACACGGAAGACTGACCAGAAAACATAGAGTTGGTAGTGATGCGCAAAATCTGTTGGCAAACTCACTGTCCCTCTTACTCCCACTCCCTGACATACCTGAACTCTTCTGCTTGGATCATTGGACCCCGTTAATGGAGCAGCCCAGCATTTATTCAGGAGAGAACCATGTCCTCAGAAAAGGAGTTGCTGCCTGAGCCTGACTGTAGACTAAAATTAATGTATTTTTCCTCACAGAAATGCAAATTTATGCGGCAAGAGCCTTCTAAAATCTAATCAGATCATCTACTGTAAAGGAGTGCATGACAGTTTTCCAGGAGAAACCTGTGGTGTACGTATTCAGTTCCTGGCATGTATTGTTCTTGAGTTATTATGTTCTCAAGACTGTGCCTACAAAGACAGATGCCATATAAAGTCCCACACCACTCTAAAATGAAAGACGTCTTTCATTACATTGTGCTCCATTCTTCTTATGAATTCAAATCACTGAGGTATATTTATTAATACAACTTTAAAACTTCCAGAACTACACCGTTAAGATATGATGAGAAACTTGAATTGGCATACTTTGCTAATAATAATCGTCAAATTATAATTGACATCACTCACTTTAATTATCATCAGATAATTTAGTTTTGTCTGAATGTGCAAAATGGATGATGGATAATATACTTTATTGAAATCCAATGAAACTATACTTAATATCTTTAATTTCCTATCAACATGAAACAATTGAATAATATAAAACTTGATGATCGAAAGATAATACTCCCTTTGCCTCAGTTGGACGATATAGGTTTGGTTGATGTGCATTAATGATACATGTATAAAAATATGTCTGAAATGACCAAATACGTGGCATTAGATGCATTAAAATGAATTATCTATTCATATTGTTTATAGAAAAGTAGACCAAACCTCTTCTGGACTTATATCCTGGGTGACGTTCATAAAGTTACGCATCTATAAAATGGTGCTTATTTGATTTTATGAAGAGTTGAATATTACTATTCATCAACTGCTTCGAAGCAAAGGAAGGTATTTTCTTTAGATAATCAGAGGACAGATTTCAACTTATGCAATGATAAACTTTGATAGAAAAGAATCCTGTACAATTTAAATGTTGGATTTGAATAATGAATATGTATGAACTTAAGATCAAACTTTTTATTTAATACTTTTAATAGACAAATTACTTCATACTGTAAGTAACTTAGACCAATTTCTAAACGGGAACATTAGTACATTTATTGAAATGAAAGGAAGCAATTTAAACATGGCATTAGGCCTGTAGCCTGTTGTCAGATCAATCTGATTGATTAAAGTACAATACTGTTTGATGCAGTATTCAAACTGCCAACACTGACACTTGCTCTCTCTAAGTCTTCGTCTAACTGCATGTTTTTACATTTCCTTTTTTGTAAACTAGAGACCCAGTGCTGCTTTAGAAACATCTAACAAGATTAAGAGGTGAGTGCTACATAACTCTCTCACCCATGACTACCCGTTTGAGGCACAGAAAGAGGCCATTTCTATGGAAATGCAATGTTTACACGCATGGGAGAAGACTATTATCTGCCATTTTGAAAATGTTAAGAGTACAATGCTTCCTCTGGTTTCTCCCTCATACTGCTCTCAGCATTTCCCTTGTTTTTCTATTTTTGTTCCCTGTGCTCATCCAGAAGAAAAACAAATGGTGTAAATGTCCTCGCGCCTGATTAAACTGAAGCCTTTTCTTTCTCCTACATGTCTATATCGCGAGAGAGTTACCTCACTAGTGTCCCCTAAAGTACCGCTTCCACTTCAAGAAGCTGAATGGGGCCTTTTTCACCTTGAAAGCATTTAAATGGAGATGGTAGCATTGGGCCCTTCTCTGTCCACTCTGGCAAGGTATGTCAGGAGTTCAATGGTGTTTTGTGGAGCGTGAAGGTATACAGAGGAAGCACTGTGTCCATTGCAAGAGGATAAAGTGATCGTAATGCATTGACAACACCACTCACCTCCAAAAAAGAA